>VWYI01026218.1:13368-32060 GCA_013399455.1 Anthoscopus minutus | reverse complement strand
AGCCAGGCCTCAGAGAAACTCTCTACATTAGATTGGTATCCTTGAAAGTGAAACATCACACATCAGTGTAATACACGAGTCAGAATTCACAGGGATCTAAGAGAAAAATGTTTCATATTGGGTAAGTAGGTTTATTTGAAAAAGAAGAAAAAAACGAAGTTAAATATTGAAGAGTAGAAGTATCAGTATCTGAGTTACTAGTTCTTTCATATTAAAGCAAAAGGCACCACAGTGAGATTAGACTCAGCAATCCAGATTCCTTGCTCTGGAAGGTTGTTTTGCTATTAATTTTTGTTTGTTTGTTTGTTTGTCTGTTTTCTAGGGGCTCCATTTGTTTTCTTGCTTCTCTGAAATGCAATAAAAGCTTTTTGAAAAGCTGACTGGTGAACTGTACAAGGCAGATTTCCAAAGTAGACACATCTTCCAAAGCCTATTGAAATGAAAAAAAGGCCCTCATGTTCATTTGACCCAATGGAAATATAAATCCGTTCCTCCTTTATTTGGAGCCCATCCCCTATAATTGACTGACTTGGGCTGACCAGCCCTTTAAGTGCTCAGTCCAAATAACCTTAATTCTCTTCCCACATAATCTAAATAGTGGTCTCCCTTCATCCATCCAGGCCTGGCCTACTTCTGCCTCCAGAAAGAGGATAAATCTCCTTTCCACTGGCATCAGTTCAGGTGCCAAGAGACGTCCAGCCAGCCACCAGGATAAGTGTGACAGCTGTCTTACAGATTATTGACATAACATCTATTTTAGCCATCAATTATCTTGAATTATTTGTACCTGAATGTCTTATTTCAGCCCTTACTTGTGCAAAGCTTCTTTCTGAACTAACTTGCACTGGGCTGATGGCATTGACTGGTGCCATTAGCAAATGAGCCAAATGAGCACCAGGCCAGCTGAATTATTCAGCCTGGCATCCGAAGGCATAAACACAGATAAAACAGGCTTCTAACTGCCCAACACTCTGCATGGCACCATTGTTTCCCGAGGTACCCTGCCCCTGAGAAGTGCTTCTCAGAAAGCAGGAGCTCAGCTGAGGGGATCAGGTGTGAATGACAATCAGTTTTGTCCCACTTGTCCCACTTTCTTCCATCAGGAGAAATCAAGGAGGCTGGGCCTTTGCAAACGCTTTGTTTGCCGTGGTTACTCCCTACTCTAAAGCTTATAGGTTTTCTGATATACCTGCTTTACCCCTTCAAAATATTCCCTGGCTGCCCACACAGCAGATTGTGCTTTGAGGCATCCAGTGAGTGGCAGAGAAGTAGAGGGAATTTCTATTTCCCATCTATCCACCTCCTGCAGAAAGAGCTTTTACCAAGAAAACCACTCAGCATTTAAAGTATTAATTCAGATTCTTTCCTGTGTGAGCCTGAAGCATTTTGCAGGCTGTGGATTTTATACTGGACTCCTATTCAGGGCTCTCAGGTTCAGTGCTTGATTCAGCAGAAGCTGGACGCCTGTGGCCTTCCCCCTGTTTGCACAGTAGAGGTGACACAGGGATATCAGCACAGAACTTCTCTGTCAAAAGATCTCAAGTCAGAAGGATCGGGTGTTATTCTCTTCAAAGCAGTGGTTCATGGCACCTTGTTATGTTTTTTCACAGAGGAAGTTGAATTTGGGGAGTTAATTTGGGAGATGGATGTTTATTTCCATAGCACCAGTCAGAGAGCTTTGAAGTCCTAGCTCTCTTCCTCTTTCCCTACTCCTACTTACAAAAGGCTGTGTGTATTTTAACTAGATGTAGTATTGATCTGGTAAGACACAGAATAAAACCTTAACAAAACATCCCAGTGGAGAGAAGAAATAGGAAAAAAAGAAGTGGTCTGAAATTGCTTTAAAGTGCTTGTCATATTTCTCATGCTTTACAGAGTTCAGCCTTCAGTAACCCAAAGGACAATTTTGTCCTTTGTTCTTTTGCAATTTTTTTCAATGTGCAGGAAAAGGATGCATGTATTTGGCATAATTAATTACCTACATATAATTTTTAGCTAAAGCCAGGCTAAGGTGAGAATAAGCCAAAGCATTTCTGAAAAGCAAACAAGGCAGTTTGCAAACAATCCTTAAAACAAAGGAACAAACAGCCAGACTGAGTTCATCTTGCCCAACTTTAGTGTCCAGCAAGGGGACACTAAAGCCCCCTCTGTGATAATTTGGAACAGCCTGCAAGGTGTGTGCAGAAGAGATCCAGCTGACTTTGCCCAGGAATGGCAAAGGCTTTAACGATACACCTCACTTATTTCAGAAATTGACAACAGACTGAGATATATTGTGCCCTAGAAATGGCGAATTCTCTTTGCTGACCGGAATGGAAACTTGAGGAACACTTCAGATAAGGACTAGGTTTAGATTACACACTGGGCAGAAATTATTCAGTTTAAAGAGTGATAATAGCCCTGGCATAAGTTGTCCAGAGAAGCTGTGGCTGCCTCATCTGTAGAAGTGTCCAAGGCCAGGCTGGATGGGGCTCTGAGCATTCCCCACTCCATCTGCTCCACATGTTTAGTAAAACAGGGCATATCTGTCATCCTAAAGACAAGTGAGTCCTGTACTCCATAGTCCCTGATTCACCATCTGGCAACATGTTTGTATACACAAATTTTTGAGACATCAGACTTGTTGCACATTCTTGTTCCTAGAAGGGATGAGACTACCTGTGTAGCTGAGAAGATAGATTAACTTAATCTATATGTATAAACACAAAAGGAGAGTCTGCTGTTTGTGCTGTCCAACAATCTCAGCTATTATTTGCCCAAAAACTCCAAGCCCTCCCCCTGTGAAGTCACATAGGATGCCAGTTCTCTGCCTCCTGCTCTTCCCCTGCAGAAGAGGGAGGGGTAAATTCAAATCTGCATTCATATGAAAGTATGGAAAACTCTGGAGTCTGGTTTTAGATGTTACAAGTTACAGACAGGGTAGTCACCTCAGACAGGAACGTTGCTAATTTTCCTCTGTACTTAGAAATCTCTAGGAGCAGTTTCCCTGAAGAAGCAAGGTCAGCTTCCTGCTATCAGCAGAGAGGACCTTGACCACTCTGTATGAAACAAACACATCACAACCCAGATAGGGAAGATAGTGCATTTTCAGTCAATTCCTTTTCTGCAGGAGGCCCTTTACTTCTTTTTGTTGTACACCTTGTACAAACAGAGTGAAGTAAAACCCTGTCTTAAACAGTGGTGTACTGCTGAGGCATCAAGTTTACTGAGAGACAGAACAAGGGATCACAAATCAAGGGGGGCTGGGCTGACCTGTGGGTGCTCTATAGTTACGAAAGCATTGTCCTTGCATCAACAGAGAAATAAATTGTGCTCTTACCTATTGCCATCTGACATATATAGCTCATCCATAAATAACTAGCCAATGCACCTATTGAACTGCTGTTTTCAGGTCATAGTTTCTTTCTGTGCTCCCAAGAAAAGCAACATCAGCATCATTTCCCAGACTCATGGAAAAAGTTAATTGACTTCATCCCAAAGCTGTTCCCCTGTATCTTTATTTCATTTCACTAGGTGTGTGGCCCTCCTTTAAGTGTAAGTCTGAATTGCAATAGAAAGCACAGGAGTGACACCACTGAAGCTGTAACATGAGCCTGGGTATATATAGTATATTTTTCCCCTTGTGATGGCCTTCATGGACGAGCTAGCAATGAATCTGTACAATCTCACACTCTGATTTTTCAGGATTCTTGGACACTGGCATATGCAGTCATTTCAAATTGGCTGTTTGGCTTAAAGCTCAGTTCTTTAGTCTCTAGCTTTATAAAACTGCACTCTTTTTTTTCATTATTTTGCACTAGCTGCTGTCTTGCTTTTTTGAGACTATGCCAGGCAACTCTGGTTCTTGCTTTCCTTTGTGTTATGTGGCTGAACCAAGAGAATTAGCACAACATGTGGCATTGCTTCAGTATCAATCACTGAAGGCAAAAGGTTGGTTTCTTCAACAGCCTGTGTTCTCTGCAGCTTTTAGGAGGAACATTTAAAAGCAGGGTTTGCCAAAGCCTTTCTGAATTATCCACAGGATAATTTCATACACCATTTGTCTGCAAGGTTGGCTGGGGGGCAATGTTATTAAAAAGTTCAAGCTAAAGCAGTGGAGAAAGGGAAAGAAGGCAGAAAGCAAAGGGACTTCCCTTATCCTGACATGTGGAAAAACCTAAAAATAATTTGGTTATGTTGGAGGTGGGGGAGTCACAGTCCCAGGTCTCTTTTTAAAGAAAGACTGGATATGACACTTACTGCCATGGTCTGGTTGAAAAGGTAGTGATCAGTCACAGGTTGGACTAGATGGTCCCACTCAAATGATCCTGTGATCATTTTCCAACCCAAATGATCCTGTGATCCTGTGACTGCTAAACCAGAGCTGACCCAAACTGCTGGAATTACACCAGGATTTATAATTAGGGCTCAAGACCCTGACTGAAATGATATACAAGGGATAAACAAGTTAACATCATTGGTTAGTACAGAAAAAAATATGGTGTTGACTGTGGGCAGAAAACAGGTGGAGGGGGCACAGGTTCATGCAGACTTAGAAGCAACTGTAGATCAAAATTTTCCTTCAACAGACCCAAGGTAGGATTCTAATTTACCTGAGCTGGAGATCTTTTAACAAGGTACCAGAAATGGGTATTATTTGGTGTAAAGCATGCTATACTGAGAGCCATGAACTGGTCAAAATTGTGTGAGGTAATGCAGGACAGGACTACGATTTTCATCACGTGATTGACGGCGACTTCCAGAAAATACACTAATCTGGATCCTGAGAATCTAGAGGAGGCTGTATAGTTAGAAACTATCTTTATAGGGCAATCGGCCCCAGATATTACAAGCAAACTCCAGAAAATGCAAGGACCGGCGTGGTGTGACTCAGGAAAGTTGTTAGATGAAGCTTGGAAAGCATATTACAACAGGGATAGGGAAAAAGAAATGTGACAGGCTGGAAAGGAACACAAGAGACACGAGAAACTACTTGGAACTCTAGAGGGTGCTAAGGGACCGCCCAACAGGACAGGAGAAAGGAAGGTGAGGTGGAACAAGGGGAAAGCAAGGCAGGAGGGTCCCATCGTTTCCCCGACAACAATTAGAGGAAAACCAGAGAAAACTTGGTAAGGAAAAGGAGCGTTGGAGGCGGGAATGCCCGCAGGCTGGGAAGCTGGACCATGCGTTACAGACTGGTACACAAGAAGATGAAGATTGAAGGGAAACGGGGGATTCTACCTCAGCTGAAGCCCTGAGGCTGGGGAAAGAACTGGAATTTTTGTTAAGCACAGGGGCAACTTACTCTGTATCGAATACACATAAAGGAAAGCTTAGTAAGGATGTAGTAAATGTAAATTGGTAAACTGGTAAACTGTAAATTGCAAATTGTTAAATGTATATTGGTACGTGTGGTAAATGTGGACAATGTGGTAAATACAACCGGTGCTACAGGGAAAAGTGAAACCTGGTCATTTCTACAGCCCATGAAATTTCAATTAGGAAAGAACTGCACTATTCATCAGTTTCTATATATGCCTTAATGCCCAGTCCCCTCGTTGGGGAGAGATTTATGGGGAAAATTGGATGCTCAGATAACCTGAGGGGACCTGGGGATCCTGATGCAGGAGTTGGGAACCTGGACACCTGTGGGCTATTTCTCCAAACAGCTGGACAATGTGAGCAGAGAATGGCCAGGATGCTTGCAAGCAATTGCTGAAACTGTTCTACTGATCCAAGAGGCCAGAAAGCTCAGGTCTGGACTGCACATCACTGCTTTTGTCCCTCACATGCTGACATCCATTCTAGAGCAAAAGGAGAGGCATTGGCTGTCCCCCAGCAGGATGCTTAGATACCAAGTTGTGCTCTTGGAACAAGATGATGTGGAATTAAAAGACAGCAGCAGCCATGAATCCAGCCATTTTCCTGGATCCAAAGGTAGTGGATGAGGGAACCCTGACACAGGATTGTCTCCAAACCATGGTACAGGTATATTCCAGCAGAACCAATTTGCAGGATGAGCCAATAGGGAATCCTGATTTAGAATTATTTACAGATGGCAGCAGTTTCATGAAAGATGGAAATAGATGGCAAGATATGCAGTGGTGACTGCCACTGAGATATTAGAAGTTCCATCTTTACCAATTAACACATTAGCCCAAAAAGCAGAGATAACAGCACTTTTAAAAGCACTGAATTTGGCAGTAGGAAAAAGAGTGACTATTTGGACTGATCCTAGATATGTATTTATTGTGAGTCATTCCCATGGAGCCATATGGAAGGAAAGAGGACTTCTATCAGCTCAAGGATCCTCTGTTCAACACAGAGAAGAAATTTTACAACTTCTGAAATAAATAAATTTTTTTACAAATTTTGAAAGAAGTTAAAAAGCCAAAGGAGGTGGCAGTGATGCATTGTAAAGCATATCAATCTGGACAAATGGATGTTAGAGTGGGAAACCAACTGGCAGGAGCAACCAAACCTCCAGGAGGAGCTGAAAAAGGCATCCCACCCTTCTTTTTGTTAGCAACACAGAAATAAATTGACATAATTTAAGGCTAGTTCCAACAGTGAGGATCAATATTTAGAAAATACATTAAAAGACACTAAGAATCAAGAAGGGTGGTGGGTAACAAAAAACCAACAGGTTATTGTTCCATTTCCTGGAAGGAGGAAAGTAATGGGAAAAGAACACAGCAAATCCCACAGGGAAATTGAATCCCTGACGTCCAGTCTCCAAAACTCTGTATTTAGTGTGGGAAGGACTGAAATAGAAAAATTAGTAACAGTGAAATGTCCGATTTGTTTAAGAAGCCATCCCATAAGCAAGAAAAGGCCACTTCCTGGAATAGTTAAAGACAAGCTTCATAAGCCTTAAAGGGGAGAATGTTGCCAGATGAATAATTGTTTGCACATGATGGGTTAATATGATGATCATTCCTGAAAAAATCACTGGCCTATGGAACTGCACAATGCCCATTCTGTAGGAAGAACAGGAGAGCAATCAGCCCAGTTGTGCCAACTTTTATCAGTTCATCAGGCAGTCAGGTTTGACTTTGGGATCACCAACCACCAGGGACCACCAGAGAGACCCCCAGGACAGAAAAACACATCTGCAGAGGAAGGAAAATATGCTAATGATTTTGGGGAAAACAGTTATCAGATGTACATTTGTTCCAGGAAAATCAATGAACATGTGTGTAAAATAAAGCCTCTAAACAGGAGCTTTTTCTGTACTCAGCATGCACAGTATTCCAGAGGATATCTCCTCATGCATCCAGCCAAATAAAGAATGCCTGCTTCTTAATGCTACATTGATGTGAAAGAGTTTGTATTTTTACCTATTTTTGGTAACACTGGAAGCATAGTGTTAATAACAATGCCATAGTAATTGAAGAAGGGTAATCAATAAGTGTCCTGGTTTAGGGCAAATTTGGGAGAAAACCTCCAGAGGGGGGGGCCTCTCCAGACAACAAACCCACATGGCCCCTCCCCCCAATCAGTTCAAGAAGGATTCCTCGGACAGAAGTGGAAAGAACCTGTTTATTGAACAGGCAAGGCACCCCCAGCACACAAAATGAACAATACCAGACAACAATGCTCTTTCACCACTCTGAAAAGATGACAAATTCAGAAAGTCTCTCTTGGGAGTGGTTGCTCTGTTTTCAGTCTTTCCAACACTGGGGTAGCTTCTGCAGGCCACAGGGTGCAGATTTGGTGTTTCCGAGGTCCCAGTCCAGAGCAGGTTCAAGGGGTTCCAGAGAAAAAGGGAAAAGAAAAAACAAAGAGCAGTCCAGGGAAAAAATTTGGACTGCTTAGCTAAACTAATGAAGCCAGAAAGCAAGAGCAAAGCAGAAGCCAGAGCCAAGCAAAAAGCAGAGCAAAAAGCAAAAGCTGCAGTACCTACTGCCACGTCTCTGTGTCCTGACAACGACTGAGGGAGTGAGCAGACTGATAGCAAAACCAAAACAAAACTTCACTCTTCAAAGCCAGTCTTGAAGGCACAGAACATAATATCCAGCGTAAACAGAACACACGATTGGGGGTAGCACTGCAACATCACCCTAGGACAATAAGTTTCAGTAAGAATTAATTAATATATCCCTTTGGAGGGGTCACTGTTTCATGTCACACGGCAACTTTTTCTTTGTGAAATTTTTTGTCACTTTATCTGCTATTTCTCCAGTTGGATCATTCCAGAATTTGAGATCATCATATGACTGAAATTCATCTAAAATCAAGTGATGATCTATTGAATTATCACACTGATAATAAAAAGCCCTGAAAAACATTGGTAATTTTTACTTCTTTTCCACATTTCATTCCCACCAGTTTCAAAAGCTGTGCATACAAGAAAAGCTGTTTTACAGTTTTGCTGAATCTTTTCTTCTAAGACTTCTATAAAACACCAAAGAATTTAGAAGATGGAGACAAAAAGAATATTGGTCAATTCCTATGTAAATACAATGTCGGTAGGTCATCTTTCTTTCTTTCATTCTTATTTATCCATCAGGACTCAGAAGCCTCCTTCTACAGGGATGGATGGATGGATGGATGGATGGATGGATGGATGGATGGATGGATGGATGGATGGATGGATGGATGGATGGATGGATGGATGGATGGATGGATGGATGGATGGATGGATGGATGGATGAACTACTGCCAAGGCATGTTTATACTGCACCACTACTTTAATAACTGGAGAATGGCAAATGGGTTTTATCCTGCCTTGGGAGAATACATAATTTTCATGCATCCATTGGTTCTGCTCTGCAACTCTAAAATGCACCACCAGGGCTAATGATTCACCGGTTTAATGTGAAAGGGCTGTGATTGCAACAAGGAGCAACAAGCCTCACTAGTTGCTATCCTGCCTTTAACAAACATTTATGCACCAGTCCCAGGTGGTTCCCAAACACAAATAGTTACACATTACTGCAGAACATTTTTTCCTGTCTCAGCTATTCAAAAGAGAAAGATTAGGAGAACCCAATTACATGACTGTAATAACAGTTTGGATAGCCATGAGCACTAAAAGAAATTTTAAGTAATTCTACAAGACAGAGAAAATTAATGGGTCGAATGGCCTCTGTGAATATCACCAGCTGTAGGACTAATAGTATCCAGGACAGGAGAATCAATCCCTCTGCTGCAAGGGATTTAGGGGGACTGGGCTGGCCATGGGGGACCTGTGAGTTAACAGACTCTGAGCTGCAGGAGTGACATAGCAGGAAATGACCAAGTAAGAGGGATGATGTCTGTGCCTTAAAATGGGAGGTACAAGAGATATGCACATAGAAAACAAATAAAATACATATTTATATGCATATGCATATATATATACATATACGTCTACATACACATACATATATAACTGCATATATATATATAATACTGGATATAGTTATATGGCAAAGTCTTTCACTTCCAAGCTAGTAGAATGGATTGTCAGAGGTAGGACTACATGAATGCATGGACAGAAAAGGTACTGGAGGATGGAGAGGAATCTGAACTGCATTTAAACAGGTCGGTAATATGACCTTCAACCCACTCCCCTCAGGGTAGGGGCGGGGAGAGAAATAATTGGGAATGAACAAACTCAGAGACCCTTTCTGCTCATAGAAGGGAAGGGTCAGGCCTGCAGAGATCTCATGATGCCCTTCACCGAACTAGTTAAACATCTAAAATAAGAACCTGTAGACACTGCTCTTCTCCTGATTGGACTGGAAGGTTTTAGAAATCCCTTCAAAAGAGGAAGAGGACCAGGCCAAGAGAATAACAAAAAGAGACAGGCAGAAACAATCAGGAATTGCCAGTGACAAAAAGGGAAAGAGGGAAAGCAAAAACCTGAAGGGCAGAAGGAGGTAGAGTAGAAGAGACTGGATTCAACACACAGCACGGAAGCCGCTCCTTCTCCTGGCCACTGGACTGGTGAAGATTAACTGCAAGTAGAAAGGGCAAGATTCTGCTCAACTTGAGACACCAAGAGGCCACAGAACCACCTTGCAGGGATGCATAGCTCACACACAATCTGCTTTGTTGTAGTGAGTTTCTTATGGGTAAGTAATCTCTGACACTATTTTTTATAGGGTCTCTGCTTGGAAATGGAGTTACCTTGGAAAGATGGAGGGCCATTAGCAATAATAATTTCCCAGATATTAGGAAGAACCAGACATTTAAAAAACACACACAGAGAAGATAGTATTTGCTGCTGTACCTGGGATGGTAGCTCAGACATCAGGGTACCCAAGAAAAAGGAATGTGAAGGGTAGGAGCACTGGAGGGACAGAGAAGTTTTCAAGCAAGGGTGGGTATAACGTGAAGCAGGGTATTTAAAAGTTCTTAATATTTCAGCATGGAGAAGGATCTACAGCTGGAGAATGACATGGCTTGTAGTGGGGAAAGGGAAATAGTGGCAATGATGAAGTCAAGAACAGTACTAAACAGGATTTTGAGGACTACAGGAAGTTAATATATGAAACAATGCTGTTGGTAAGAGTTACTTCAAATCCATAGCAGAATATATGATAGAGTCAATGGAAGATAGATAAAGTACATCTTTACCATAGGAGATCCAGACTTATAAAAGATATACAAGATGCATATGACAAAGATTGAACTCACTCTAGCTGTGTCTTTGCGGTTTTTCTCCTTCTAGTTCCCCCAAGTGAGAGGTGAGGAAGGCTGCCTCAACGCTGAACTGTTAAGTATTAGTGAATCTTGCTTTCTTTTGAGAAAACAATCAACAACAAAGGCAATACTGGGCATGGGCATATGACCTGATGGTTGACATTTTCCAGAAAATCTTATTTAGTTGTATTAAAAATTCATGTAAAATCACCATAACTTTGAATGTGAACTGTATCAACTACTATTTTTATTGATGAACATACTGATTGTGTGGTACTGTTACTGCTGCCTATTTGCATTACTGCAATAGTTAAGAGCTTTCTTGTAGTTTCAATTAGTTGGGATTATGAATTTTGAATCAAACTTTCCTTGAAAAAATGGTTTGAAATATACTACTTTGGTGAATATTACTGCTAGTGATGTCATTTATAAAAATAACCAAAATGATATATTTACAAAAAAGAAAAAAGCAAACATGAATGCAGATCTCTAAGGTTTGCAAAGGGAATAGGGCAAGGATAAATATCAGGAAAACCATCAAGATAAAAGGCTAACAGAAGGGAAATTCACCTAAAGGGATATTGAGGAGGTTGGACAACTGTGTCCTCCACAAAGCACAATGAGTTGCTCACCATTGTGCCATCTGGAATCTGGGCAGTAAGTGAGGAGCATGAGGGGAGATGGAGGACGGTTACCTTAGGGATCTTTGCATTTATTTGGTGTTCTTTGGATAACTATTTCTTGTACCCTTCTCTCTTCAGCTGTTCAGGTACAGCATGGGACCATCTGTGGTATATCTGGTAAGAGAACATGTTTACTCTAAATATCTGCATCTCTAGACAATTCCAGTAGCAAAGGGTGGAATTAAATGTGACCTGCTCAAGAGTGATGCCACCCCCTCCTTTTCCCTGGGATTCTCTAAAGCTCTACAAGAGCAAGGCAACTCCTCAGATATCTCACTGTCTTTAACAAAAGTTGACCCACCAGCCTCCTTTTTTATCCATATGAACACTATTAATAAAGTATTCATGGTACAATAAGCCTTTTAAAAGAATGATTTTTTAAGTAAGTTCTGTCTGATTTCTTAGTCATTCCCACCAGGATGTGATTAAGAAGGATGGTAGTTGTTGAACATCTAGAAGACTGAATTAATAAGGTTATGCCAGAAGATAGCAAGATCCAATTTCTCCTCTCTGCTTCTCAGTCATGACAAGTTTTGGTCCCCTAGTACAAAATAGTTGTTGGAAAACAGAAGCCAGTCCCCTTAATAGAGCAAATAAAAAGAACCGGGTTTCTTCAGCCTGGAGGAAGTAATTAACAGAATAAGAGGACAAAGTAATTGCAGTTTTCCACTACTTAAGGGGGATCTTGAGAGAAGATAAAGGCAGAGACTTCTCAGAGGCACTCAGTAGAAGCACATAAGGTGGCTGACAAAGCTGCAGAAAGGAAAATTCTGATTAGACAGTAGAAAAAAATGCTTCCCCTGAGGATGGTGCAGCACTTGAACAGGTGCCTGGAGGGGGTGACAGATCTGCATCCCCAGATACTATCCAAACTGAGCTGGACAAAGCCTCAGGTGACTTTGTTTATCTTTGAGGTTAACCATGCTGTAAGCAGTCAGAGATGTTAAGAGGTGTCCTGTAAACAAAACTTTTCTGTCCTAATTCTGTGTCCCCTCTGGTTGCAGGCTGGTGCTGGTGATTGGGGGGCTCCTGCTCCTGTGTGGCCTGTTCTCTGTCTGTGTACGGTGCTGTTTCCAGTGCCACCAGACAGGGGACGAGTCAGGCCCTCAGCCCTACGAGGTCACTGTCATCGCGTTTGACCATGACAGCACCCTCCAGAGCACCATCACTTGTGAGTTAGCCTTGCCAGATCCTGGGGACTTCAACTCCCAATGAAGTGAGGGGTCTGCACTCTGTAAAGCCCAGCTGGTGACATGTCAAGGCTGACAGAGGGAAGCTCATGGCAGGAAGGAGGGTGAGCCACCTCTGTGCATGCTACAAACTAAGGCGCTCAGGCGTGAGACAAGCTTGGGTGGAAGAAGGGCAGCTACAGGTTTCAGGAGAGAGGAATTGTGGGATGCTGCTAGCAGGATTTCACACACACACTCCTTTTAGGGAAGACTGAAGGGGAAGGAAAAGGAAATCATCCTGGCTGTGGAGAGGGAAAACCCTGTGGATATCCTCTAAAGGATGAGGCAAACATCTTCGCTCTTTTCTCTTCCAGCTCTCCACTCAGTGTTTGGACCTGCTGCCAGGAGAATATTAGCCGTGGCACAGTCCCAAAATGCTGCCCAGGGAACACCTCCCCTCTCCACACCAGACACCCCTCCGGTGTACGAAGAAGCTCTGCACATGAGCAGGTTCACAGTTGCCAAGGCGGGGCAAAAGGTGCCAGATCTAGATCCAGTGCTGGAGGAAAAAGCACCGGCACCTGCTGAGGACAAGGATGCCCAGCCACCCCTCCCAGGACACTGATGTCTGGTTTTACTTGGCAGCAAACAATACAGGATAGTTACATGTAGAGGCTAATTCAGGTGGGAAAATTTAAGAATTTCAGATTAATTTCCTTAGTCAATTCAGAAAGCGGGGGGAAAAGCAACCAAAATTCCAAGTATTTTCAGATCTAGCACAGTCTAATGGCTCTTTTTGACACCTTCTTCAGATAATTTGCATTCTCCAAGATCGTTCATAACATGCATGGAACACTAGAATCACACTTTGCACAAATAAGCAGGCAGCAGGATCAAGGTGCTGAGCCTTTTTGTAGGCTAGTGATCTGCAGGGTGGCTGCATATGCAGTCTCATTCCTCTTGCCTTTAGCCTCAGTTTCATCAGGATGGCAGAGAGGTCTTCAAAACAGAAAAAAATGGGGGGGAGGGAAGACTTTTGCAAAAGTCTATTACAACCCTATATTAACACCAAACTTCTAGAAATTGCCAACCATTTATAGCACATTAAAAAAAAATAAAATGGAAACAATCTGCATGTAGATGATAGACACCATATACACACAGACTGTATGTACACAGTGTGCTCTTAATGCCGCGCAGGATCCATAGAATGAACAGAGTGTGGTGCTGAATGGCATATATAGCAATTCTGAAATGGTAATCACAAGCTCTTATATATGAATTCAAAAGTATTATATATGTACCAACAGATCAAACAAGGGGAGGAGCAAGAACACTACCTTGAAAATAAAGCTCAACCACATTTTCAATGCATTTCTATAGTATCATTTATTAATTCCTAATGTTGCTAATGTTGCTATCAAAAACCAATCTGTTAAAGTAGGACCATTTAAGACATGCAAGCCATTTCTCAGGTTGAATTATTTGTGAGGCTTTCCTGGTCAACAAAAATATATTGAAACATCCAGAAATATTAATAAAACTGGATGAACATAGGTAAGGCACATCTGTCAAACCTTGGACTAGGCAGTCAGGAGAAGGCGAGTGTTGAACTGCATCAGTGTTGTCTCTACAATGGATTCAGCACCTGGAAACATTAAAGCAGAATATTAAATATCACATGATGATTCACTCAGCCATTAATAAATTGCATGTTCATGTTGATACGAAGGCACAGATCAAATCTTTTTTAAATGCCTGCATGGCCCTTCCCACTTTAGTTAATATGCTGGTCTTCTTTCTTGTGAAATACAGAAAATACAGTTATTTTGTAGATAAAAAGAACAAGGACACTGTTGAACAAGGTCAAACACAGACTAGGTCCCAAACATGTTTAGGAACCTAACTGCTGTTGAGATTACAACCACAGAAAACTTTAGAGAAGGTTCATAAAATAGCTTCAGGGATGGAACAAATCTAAATTGAACAATCAAAATATCTTTGATGATGATCCAGGCCTTGACTAGTCACAGGAATTTTGTATCTAAAATAATTTAATGAGTGTCTTGATTTTGAGGTCTGAAACTTCTTCCTAAATTGTCTAGCCATTATTAACTGTATCATTAGTAAGTGATAAACTGAAATGGAATAAGTAAAGAAGTGGTGTATAAGTTTATGTCTCTTCTGCAATTATACCTTTCTTCAATCTTAGAATTATAGAATGGTTTGGGTTGGAGGGGACCTTAAAGATCATCGAGTTTCAACCCCCTGCCATGGGCAAGAACACCTTCTGCTCAACCAGGTTGCTCAGAGCTCCATCCAGCCTAGCCATGAAATAATAAAAATTACAACTGTCTGTGGAACACCTGTTAGAGTGACCTATTTTATCAACTGCTCTCTGAAGTGCTGTTCAGTCTTGGCTTCACCAAGCTTCAGAACATTTCCTGGAAGGCTCTTGTTTACTCCACAGTAAAAGCCTGAAGTGAGCAGAGACATTTGAGTCTGCTGAACATGTGTCAAGTGCTGTCAAGCCCAGAAAGTTCCTGGAAGTGTTCACAGTGCTCTCCAGGGGAACATCCAGCTCATCCTGCCCGCAAACCCTGAGGTGTCCTGACATTTAACACGTGATGGTCGCTCTGCTCCACAGGGCAGCAATTCTGCCTATAATGCCCAGTAGTCCCAGTGCAGGAGCAGTCATTAAAGCATCTTTCAATTCCTGAAAGCTCTTCCTGCAGTCAGGCTCAGCTTTTTCCTAGAAAGGGGCTCAGGATTGGACAGTCTCTTTTCCTTCCTGCACCGAACTCCTTTGTCCTTGTGAAGCAGTAAATATCCTAAAGCACAAGTCCGGTTCCAAGGTAAAGCCTTTCCACAGGCTTAGAAATTTTCTTTGTTAGTTTCTCATTCATCTCCAGTTTCTTGTGTCTTTGTGGTTTATAAATTCTGCATTCTTTGTGTCCAGGTTGCAACAACAAATTTCTCTCTCCGGTTTAAGAGCACTGAAGTATGTCAGTTTCTAAATTTGTAATTTGTGATATGTGGATATCTCTCATCACTTGCCTGTCATCCGTTATCCATTTCATGGATTAAATCTCCTTAAAGCAATTTCCCTCTCCACACCACAGCACAGGCTCCATTTAAAAGAAATATTAACTTGTTTGGTAACAGTGCCACCCTTAGGTTCCCCTAAAACACGGTGTACTTGAGAAAAACCGGTTTTCAGAAACACTCCACTGGCCCCACTGTTATTACTGCTCCTTTGTTTCCACAGCAGGAACAATGATGCCCCTCCCCAACTGGCCACTCCCAATCACTGGCTGGAACAAAGGGAACACAAATTCTGCTTTGCCAGTTTGGGGTGTTGTCCTTTACTACTGCTTTTGATCACGCAGCGATTGTGATTGCGTTCCTTTATCTCCTCATGACATCATTTGTATGCCTTTAAGTAACTTTAGCTGAAGCTGAGCCATACAAGAAGTATGGTAAGAAAGAACATCTTTTTCGATAAAAAAGTAAGAAATTGCAGAAAATAGAGCAGCAAGACAGCAGCCCAGCATGGATAATACAGAGTGCTTTCCTAGCGGAAAGGAAAACATTTAGACAATTAGACATTGTTTACTGGGAGTGACTAACCCTGTGCCCTCATCCATGACCAATGTGCTCATACTGGCTCTGAAGGTACTAAAAATCCGGTGCCAAGAGAAACTGGTGACCAGTCACGAGGGATGTAGGAGACACACTAGGCAAGGACTGCGCCATGGATGGCAGCAAGCAGATGAGAATTACAAGTACCTTCAGGTATGCCATCGGTGGTTTAATCACCATTCAGACCACAAAGCACACATTTTTTGACAAAAGAGACTGATACACAGAGTCCACTCTAAAGATTAAAAAAAACAACCAAACTAAACCAAAAACAAAAAAGCAAAACAAAAAAAAGAAACAAAAAACCCCACAAAAAAACCAAAAAACCAAAAAAACAAAAAAAGCCCCACAAGCTTGTAGAGGCATAAATTACCCAAGGGGAGGTAATAATGAAAGAAATTACCCAAGGGAGTCCAGAGTTATAAGCAGGAAGATGGAGTTATAAGTATAGTACGGCACAGGCTGCAAACCCTGTACCCAGATTCTGTGCAAATATTTGTGTCTCCTGCTCCTATGGCTGCAGCATTGGCAAGGCTTGTGAAGTCCCTTGTACCCACTTGACCTGCAGACACAGCAGTACAGCATGTACTCAGAGCTGTTCTGACACTCTTGGTTAAGAAATAATGTATTGTTTTGACAGTCTGTGAAGAACCACTTTGTGCTGGCAGTCCAGGGTAGGAAAATTAGCCAACACCATTTCCAATTCCTCCCTCTGGCAAACAAATCCAGAACATGGGGTTTGTCACATGCCCATGGGCTGACATTTTAACAACCCTAAGTCAGATATTTAGGTGTTTGTCACTGCTTCTTCATGTCTCATCTTCCTGCCTGTTTTGCCAGCAACGTTATTATTATTGAAGCTGAAGGAGAGAGCTGGGAATTCGGCGCCTAGCAAAGTGGGAAAGCAGGAGGAGTGAGTCTTGGGGCTGTATATCCAGGGCTGCACCATCAGGGCAGGGAGAGACTTCAGCCAGAGGATTTGCTGAGAAGTCACCTAGCAATCTGCTCACAGGGCCATGTTTTTGCATCAGAACAGGAAAAATCCTGCCACTTCTCTCTGATTTGTCATGAGAAATTAAAACCAGGTGCTATCTTAGCTGCCTTGGGAGCATTCCTGGGGATAAAAACAGCAAATTACCAGCCTAAGAGGAGTTTGAGATCAGTGTGTTTAAATTGCAGAGAATATGTTGGTAGCTTAAGGTGCAACAGGCTAGAAAACTTTCTCTCTTTTGTCTTTGAGGAAGTGGCATCACTACACTCGCAGTACATCTCAGCAACAGCATGCTAAGCTGCAGGCAGTTAGGAAGCCAGGAGGCCAAACACAGGCTTTATATAAAGCTTTAATGCCATGAAACCAGAATTTCCCTTGGGTCTAAACCCTGGGGTTCCTTCAATTCGAGCTATTTGCTATGGGAGTGCAAAAAATAATGCTTTCCTTCTGACTCACCCCTCTGAGCTCCTCTGACACTAAGTGGCAACTATGGGAGAATGTTTACATGTCCTAGGACAGACAGAAACCGTGTTGATGGTGCTTCCTGTACAAACCTTATACACACGAACTAGTGAAGGCTGGGACATGCTAGCTGATGACATTCCCACTGTGGGCTGCTTTATAATTAGGAGATTTGAACATGTGCCTGCTGGAATTGACCATTAGCAGGAGGTCATACCACCTCATACTAAATGCAAGTATTTAGTATAAAAAAGTACCTATAATAAAAGCTTAGAAAGTAAAAGAATTGCCAGAGTTTTTGCAGACACACTTTGGCCATCCAAAAGTAGGTGTCATGATTCAGGTGAGAAAAATCACACCCCAACACACCTTTTCCTACTCCTGTTCATGCTCAGTCAAGACACGGGGTTGAATTAGGAAATCTGGGAGTTTTTACCTCTGCCTTTGGTGTGGCCATGAAGAATCACCTTATGCATCTGGCTGTTCCACTCATACTGTACTACAACTAAAACCCCTGCACAGAATTTTGCCTTGGCAAAATTCAGCTTCCTCTGGGTAATCTATGCAAAGAAAAAATAATATGCAAAGAAAAAAATAATTTAATCAAATTCATTGTCCCTGGTGTAGCAGCAATTGATTTTTGTCCTGATTTGAGCATGCTGAGCCATTCATTAATACCTGCTCTTCTGCTGATCAGTAAATAATTGTGATGTACTCCTAGGGGAAAAAAAACCCCAGATATTGTATGTGTCAGCTGGGTAATTGGGCTGAAATTGGCTCACTATTTTGGCTTGTTTGCAGACAGTTACCTTTAGCTGCCTGCTGTTTCCAACACGCATCTGCTGTTGACATACGACGCACAAACAAGGCAACAATCCAGATCCATCAACCACGGGGAGGTTTGAGCACAAACAATTTTAATTTTTTTGTGTGCGTCACATCTCGCAGCCACAGAGAGCACATTCATTTGGACAAACAGGCACATTCAGGCCTCACCCAGCGAGGCCCGAGCCCTGTCCCCGCAGGGCGCTGGGCACGGAGGGCGCAGCACCGCACGGAGGGCGCAGCACCGCGGGCGTATAGGGTGCCTCAGTACGGCTGGTGCCGTGTTTGTAACCCCTGAGTCATGCTGCG
>VWYI01026218.1:0-12991 GCA_013399455.1 Anthoscopus minutus | reverse complement strand
GCGGGGCCGGGCGGAGATCTTTGCGCCGCACCGGCTGGGGTGGAGTCAGCAGCAGCCGCAGCAGCAGCAGCAGCCGCCGCCGCGAGCGGAGGGACAGCCCGCCGCTATGAAATTCCAGTACAAGGAAGACCACCCGTTCGAGTACAGGAAAAAAGAAGGGGAGAAGATCCGGAAGAAATATCCCGACAGAGTCCCCGTGAGTGCGCGCTGCCAGGGCGGCCATGGCTGCGGGTCGGGGCTCCGCCGCCTTTGTTTTCCGTGCCGGCCGTCGGCTGCTACTCGCCGTATTTTGAAAGCGAAAGAAATGAGTTTAGTACAGATGATGATGGTCTTGCTAATCTGATTCAAAGATTTTTGTCCTTAGTGCAAAGATGGGGCTATTTATGATGCGTGAAGGGCTGCGGTGTGGGTGGGTGTGGGGTGGAATTCACCTTTTTCCCTGGCATCCGCAGTAACTCTACAGTGGCAACGCTGCTGATCTTTTTCTGGCATGCACCGGGGTGTGTGGGGAAGGAACTCGCCCTTGTTTCTCTGAAAATGGAGATCAGTGAGTGTGTTAACCGAGTACTCTTCATACTGAACATGGTCCGCATCCGGGTCATCTCATACGTCCCTGTTATTTTTATTTTTCTTCAGCTTCGCTTATCTTTTCGATATAGCCTTGTTCTTTTCCTTGCATGAGCAAAAAATGATACTTCTCAATCCTTTTGCCCTCCTGTTTAATCATGCTGTGGAGAAAATGTCACTTCGAATGCAAGGTCATCTAGCTAAATTTTGCTTCCTCATTCTTAGGCCCCTTTGGAGTGCCTGTGGGAAACTTCTGGCTTCATAATTCCAAATAATTATTGGGACAAAAAAAACCAAACAAAAAAAAACCAAACCCCCAAAAAAACCAACCAACCAAAAAACCCCAAACCAAATCTATTTAAGTGTAGAGTGGTTTTCTTCCTTTTTTAATAAATATTTTGCAAGTATTTTTTTTTCCATCCTCATTGGAGACATCTGCCCTAGATTGACAGCACAAGTGTACTGCATTCAAAAAAACTAGGAGCCGCCTGTAAAACTAATGATAAAGGGGTAACAGTTACACCCCATGTTTTCCCTGCGGGCTGACAGCATTTTTTATCTTGGGAGTGACTCCCCAAATGGACCTGACAAAGTTTTTTAAAGTCAGTATTTGGGTGACTTTGTTCTCTCTGTTTTTGGGAGGCTTGGTATAGCATATGTTGAGCATGGAGCAGGTCAGCTTAAAAGTGTACGGGGTTGGGAATTTATGATGAGGGCTCTGTAGGTCTAGCAGGAGACAAGGTGTAAATTGAGTATTAACATGGCAGATTCACAGCAGGCCATGACAAATGTGTCAGGAAGAACCTTGTGGGGAGCCCAGGACCAGGTTCAGTCTGGCAGGAAGTAAAGGAGGTCAGGGTGGGAGGGGGCATCAGCAGAACTTTGTAAAGAAAACCAGGACCAGAATAACAAGGTGTGCTGGAGTTAAGGAAAATTAGAAATTCTGCATGGCAAGGCCCAGATGTGAATTATTAGGGGATGGCCAGTTGTCAGAGCTGCATACAAAGAAATGGATGCAGCACTCTGTTCTTCACATTACTTCTATGTCTGCCCTTCCTGACCACAGGATCCTTGAAGATGTCATCCTTTTGGCTGCCTATGCTGTAGTGCTGTAATACATCTCAGCATTTTGATGAGATTTTACTGCCCTGCATTATCAGAATCATCATCCAACAACAACACAAGCATAGATAGTCTGTGTTCTACCCTTAGGATTTTCCTTGTAGGTTTTTTTATGTATGCGAAGGGTTTAGTGCATCAGAAGAGATAACCTGCATTATCCAGCAAACTGACTACTATTGCCAGTCAGATTAGCAGAGCACCTCCATTCCTTCCCTGCATCTTTACAGGACAGAGATTTAAGAGCTCTTAAATCAGTGGTGATCTGATTTAAATCTTCCCTAAATCTTTCCTAGGGACTTAGAAGTCCCAATACTCACCTTATTCTCATAGCCATGACTTCTTTTCCTTTATTATCTAATGACCAATCTAAAATCCCCCTCCTTAACCCCCAGGTCAAGGTAGTCGCAGCAAGGAGTTTGGCTTGTCAGTATTTTTTTTTTAACTGGAGGCAGGATCTAAAGGCTTCTCCCCACTGCAGTTTATTGTGTTAGATACTGCCTTGTTTCGCCATGCTGGTAAAAAACGTGAAAAGTGCCGTTGTGTTCAGCCTGTACCTGTTCAGTGAGTTTGTGATACTGTCCTTCCCTCACAGCATTTACCAGCTGCATCTTGTACAGAAATGCATGTCCTGCTTCAAACTGCCTGAAGGAGCTTGGGTGCCTTGTACTAATTTAAATACTTGAAAATCTTGAAGTAGCTGAGGCAACCATGTTTCTATCTAAAATCAAACCTGGAAATTTCAGGGGTTTTGGCTGTGTTGGCCACATTCAAATGCAGCACAGTGAAAAGATGTCCTAGTTGGTACCTCTCTGGTGTGAGATACTTTGCAGATACTCCCTTAGCTCTAGAAGGATTCAGGTTAGCATAGCACCATATCCAGGCTAAATATACCAAGCTCATGAAAACATTTTGTTCTGGTTTGGTGTCTTACTGCTGGGGCAACATCATTTTGCTTCCAAAGAAGACTCAGTCCACAGCAGTTCAACTTTTTCTCTTATACAACAGCTGTATTTGCTGATTTGGGTTGACAAAGAGCTATGGAGCATGGTACCCCTAGAAACGAGTCCCACAGTGTCTCAGGTTCATCATATTTACAATTATGGGGTCTAAGGATATTTAAAAGTTAAGGAAGTTCAGAAAATCCAGCTTTAGATTTAGTTGAGATCATCAGAATGGCTTCCGCAGAAGAGCACCCCACATTTATTGAAACATTATGTATCTTTTACAAGTTCAAAAATACATATCACAGAAAAAAGCCTGTGTTTTTCTTCTGCGCAAACACAGTAGTTCCAAAGGTTTCAATGGGAAAGGAGATCAGGTCATTTTGGAATACTTCCTCCTTCTGAGGTAAATATTTTGCCTAGCTCTGCTAACAAAAAATGTATTTTAGCAGAAGACCTCTTGGTCTGTTTGATCTTAAAGCTGCTGAGCTTTGTATTTTTCTGTGTTGGAATATAAGGAAATTTGTATTTTGTGTCAGAGGTCTTTGTGGGTCCAGTTGCCCAGATGGTAGGCTGGTTTATATGTTTATATGATTAAAGAAGTGTCCACAGCTATGTGAAATATGGATAATAAACTTAAAGGATATGAATTTCAGAGTAGACAATAACTCCTGAAGAACTGGAGATTTAAAAAAAATATCCAGTGAGCTGTAGTTTCTCTTTAATTCTTTGCTTCATTCTAGAGCACTTGATTTCGGTGAAAGTAGAAATTAGGATGTGGGACTACTGGGAGTAGGGCTGATTTTGTGCAAGGCAGTTTGGAGCTGTAACCTGGAAACAGTTTAACTTACTAGTGTTTGTGTATTAGCCTCCTTACACATTCTTCATACAAAATTAAACTGAATTGGGAACATCAAGGTGTCCTATTTTTTTTTTGTCTCAGCCATTACGGTTTATTTTTATGTCTGTTCTGGACTCTTTTTTTCATTCACCATGATTATTGCTGCCACCCTGGGCTCCCAGCACAGCTATTTGGAGTGATTTTAAGTAGTTTTCTGTTCTTCTTCTTTAAGTCATCTCACCAGTGTCTTTAATCCCCTGTGTTTCTTACAGATTAAATACTTAGAGGCCTGGTAGCACCATCAAAGGGTAATATCCTTAGCCAGTGATGCTTTTTGGTCTATATTGGTTTATGACACTCATTATCTGTTTCTCGCTTTCTCTCTCTCTTTCCAGGTAATCGTGGAAAAAGCGCCCAAAGCCAGAGTGCCTGACTTAGACAAAAGAAAGTATCTCGTGCCTTCTGACCTCACAGGTAAATGCCTACCTCCTTTCTTCCTGATTTTCAGTGAGAGGGTCACAGAAGTGCGTTCTACTCTGTGATCAGCACAAAGAAAATATCCAGACAGGCTCAACATCTTGTTTATCTGCTGTCCTTGTTGTATTTATACTTTACAGCCTGGACTACAGCATGCATAATTCTCTGAGATCTTCTCAGGAATCTCACTGGTTTACCTAGTGTGTCACAGTTGAGTTCTAACTATGATGACAGTGACTAAATTGTGTGTCATCACCACTAGTCAACGATGACCTAGCTGCAGAGGAGCCAGAGGCTGTACTCTTGTTGCAGGAAGGGACAAGTCCCTTCCTTTTCCACCCCTGTGGCTGTAGTCATAGCTGCAAAGTTCTTTTTCTGAATGGTCATGATGATTTTGAGTGTGATTACATCTGTTTTTATTTAAGAACGTGAATCAGTTACAGGAACAGTATTTCTTCTTCTTCTTGCAGTATTTAATGGACTGTGAAACACCTTCTTAGGCAACGTAGTTCAAGTAAATAATAAGGATTTTTTTTTTCAGGAATGATATAACCATTTACACCAGGGCTAAATTCTCTTTAGATGTGTTTGATCTGTAGGATTTGAAGGTTAAGCTAGTTAAAGGTCTTCCCACCAATCCCCTCAGTAGAGCATTTTATACCATAGTAGGTGGAGTGTGGATTTAAAGGGGACATGGCATGAGGTGTGTACCAGAGAAACTGCCAGCTCTGAGGTGGATTGGCTGCTCATGTGGTTACAGTCATGAAGTTACTGCTTTCTTCTATTTCTTTCTTTTTCCTGTGTTGTTCATTTTCCCCTACTTTTTATATACCGCATGTAACTTCCACCACCAAAAGGAAACATCCATGGTTTGAGTTAAAATATAAAAATAAACTGCAACAACAACAACAAAAACACCTCCAACATTCTTTCTGCATCTAAGGCATTCTTTGTTCCTCTTCAGTTGGTCAATTCTACTTCTTAATCAGAAAGCGGATCCACCTGAGGCCGGAAGATGCTTTGTTCTTCTTTG
The DNA here is from genome assembly GCA_013399455.1 of Anthoscopus minutus. NCBI lineage: Eukaryota > Metazoa > Chordata > Aves > Passeriformes > Paridae > Anthoscopus > Anthoscopus minutus. Next base: position 8,010 of record VWYI01026218.1, on the reverse strand, counting down.
TCAATAACACCATCCCTCCCACCAGTGCTACCATGGGCCAGCTGTATGAGGTAAGCCTGATCCTTTTCTCTTGGCCTCTTGTTGGTAAAAACAATGTCCAGAAGTATCAGTGGTTTCAACTTGGTCACAGATGCCTGAACACAGGACCCTCTTGCCCTGAGCTGTATCCCATCACCTGGCCAGGGGAGTTCCATCCTCCTGTTAGGAGCCTGGGGAACCTTATAAATACAACTAGCTGTTTGCTATTTGAAAGGGTTTTGGCAGATAGTTGCCCCAGCAGTGATATATTGGTCCTACTTCTTTAACAAAGTATTGAAATAAAACACTTCCTTTTCAGAGGAAGGATTGGACCTGGGGAGGGTTGAGAACATAGGTTTTGCTGTGTATCCAAAAGAGATTTCCTTTTAGTGAGTAAAAGTAAATAAAAACCCAGTAAAAGGGCCAGTATCACTGGACATCCATCTGTATATAAATACCTTCTTAGAGAACACTTAATCTTTGTCTAGAATTATTTTTTCGTCACTTGTACTGTGTAAGTGAGGGTTATGTAGGATGCTTTGTGCATTGCTGTCCACTATTTCTACTCATCAGTGTTGTTTGATCAACCTTAAAGGCATATTGGATGCCCGTGTTTCTCAGTTCTGTAGCTATTATATCATGGGTGGTTTGCAGCCTGAATTGATTTCTCCTTGGTTTCTTCTTCTGCTGGGTGTTTTAATAAAAGAGCTCTGGCATGGTGCTCTGAGCCTTGCTTGGCGTGTCACTTTTTGACAATAACTGGCCACTTCATCCGTCTGTGTACTGATGAAGATACTAAGGGATAACACAGGCAGAGTGCTTTCCAAATCTGAACATGTCAAAGAAAAGGGTCTGACTGGTCAGAGCTGAGGTCAGATCTCTGCTGCTGGCACTCTGCAGAATTTTTGTGTCAGTGTAATCACTTAACATCTCAGCTCTACTGTCCTTAGCTATAAGAGGACTTAGAAATACAGCCACTTGTCTAAGTGTTCTGAAAAATTAAAAATACCACCTAGAGGTGATTTTTGACTTGTTAAAATCCTTCCAAGTCTCTCGATGATAAGACCATACCACTGCTGAAATACTGGTGAACAGTTAGTGCTGTTTATGTTGCATGCTTGCAACACAGCCTTGCTGTGGCTCTTCAGGTAAATTCCCTGTGTACAGAAATGTGTCTGCCTGCGTATAGAAGCAAAGCTATGGCCAGAGTTCTCTTTGGTCTTGGGAAGTAAAGCCTTTGATGAAAAAGGAGAGGAACAGTGAAAGAGAAGTTACCTGCTCATGTTACAATGATCTCTGGGTTGGGCTTTCTCACATGCAGTAAGTTTCCAGCTCTGGCTCCTCACTTCGTCTTTTTTCCTGGCAGGATAACCACGAGGAGGACTATTTTCTCTATGTGGCCTACAGCGATGAAAGTGTCTATGGCAAGTGAGCAGCAGCCCCCAGGCATGCAGGCTGGACGGACTGATGGATGGGATGTTGCTGGAGAGGCAGGAGGAGGATGCATGAGAAGAGACAAAGAGAACTGGAAGTGAACCACATGCACAATGTCATCAGCTTCCATGCATTAATTATAACCATTATTTTTAATTTGAGGGGAGTCAGGGTAGGGGGACGGTGAACTCGAAGACTTAACAAGAGGTTCCACACTGAGGGGTGGGAAAACTCTACTGTTCACAATTCTTCTCTTGCCACAGCTGGAAGTAGTTAGTGCTGGAGGCTGGTAGACAAGGCAGTGTAGTGAAGCTCCAGGAAAGTGACTGGCCATTTTCATGTAATCCTTTCATTGGATGAAGAAGGCATGCCATATATTGTACACTGACTTTGTCCTGTCTTGTCCATGGCTCCCATTCAGTGAGCTGTGAAACCCTTCACTCTGCCCACACAAGACTGTCCTATGCTGACTCCTCACTCCAGTTGCTACCTGTGAATTGTTCCAAGGTTATTGTGTTTCCCATCATTTCCATCAGTATTAGAAGGGCTGGTAGCTCTGTCCATCAGTATTAGAAAGGCTTTCTCTGAGGGCTGGGAACTCCTCAGCTGTGCGACATGAAGGTTGGGGAAAGGAAGGAAAGATTCTTCAAATCTTTTTTTTCTTTTGTTGCTTTAATTGGCAGCTGCTGGACAGAAAAAAGACCCTTTTCAGTGTAGTCAACTGATAAACTCATAAGCACAGGGCTAGAAAGGACCTCAAGAGCCCTTACCAGCTCTGAGACAGGACTGAGTATCCCAAACATGTCCACCATGGCTGCTCATCAAAGTTATTCTTACTGAACTTCACTGAGGAAGATCCTGGAGGCTGCTGAAATTGTCTGTTCAGTTCCTAGCTAGCCTACAAGTGAGATTGCTTTTCTTAATACCTAACTTTAGTCACCCTTACTGTGCATTGAGGCAACTAACTACTAGTGGTGTTGTTTTTGGTGAACACACAAAATTACCTATCAGTGTTCTTGTACCAGTCTTCTGCAGACTTGAAGGGGGCAGAATTCCTGTGGGTTTAGCCTTCCCTTCCATGTCTCATCACTGTACAGCCCCTTGCACCACATCCACAAGTGTAGGAAATCAGTCACTGCCACATGTATTTTGCTGGCTTTTTGTGATTGGGTAACAGTGTCTCTCTATGCCACAAGTGAGGTTCTTGTAGACTTGATGGGAAAAGGGAATAGATTGTCTGTAGATTTTTTCTTAAAGTATTTTCTTTTAAGCCAGTGTTGTTCTTAGAAGGATGCCAGATGGGTGCTGTCCTGTGCAAGCCTTATGCTGTCATGCCAAAGCAGTTTCTTCCCAGTGGCACAAACAGCAGATTTTCCCATTACTGCCATAACTATGATGAAGGAATGGGTCTTGGAGAGTGAGCTGACTTTGAGGAAAATTCTGGGGTCTTACCTAAAAATCTGAGAACTAGGCTTGAATTACTGTAAACATTCCCACATTTAAGAGACGGACCAAGAGGGAAAAAAGAGAAGGATGAAGAAAATACAGGCAAATTCCAAATTAAGTTGAAGGCATTTGCACAGTTTACTTACCTGTAAAGTTAGATCACAGTTCCCTGTGTTCCTGAGGAAAGAGAAATCAAGATGAGTGCTCCTCTAAGTCTAGAGAACAGGAAATCAGGTTTCAGCTTTCTTACTGTTGTTATGTGGAGGTGCATGAGGCAGGAGAGCTGATGGGAGTGTCAAGTGGAAGTTACTGGCAGAACTATGTGAAGGTCAGGGAGGACAGTGTGGTGGGGCAGCGGGGTTACTGCCTTTGTGGGGTGGGAAGTACCAGAAGAATGGGAGAGAAGGGAGAAACCATAAAGGATGCAGATGGGAGTAGTCAGAATGGGCAGACAGAAAAGAGGGAGCAGATGATGAAATGAGTGGCATAATATCCCCAGTATTACATCCTGAACTTCAGGTTTGGTGTTCCATCCTGTGTTCATCTGGAATAAATGTGTTTGGATGAGTTGTACCTACTGCCAACTTAGGTAACTTCAGTTTCTGCCTGCATTGCTCAGTCCTCTCTTCTAGACTCATTCTCCTTGAACTACCAGGCTCTCTGCACATCTTTTGGGTGCAAATCTGCATCAATCTCTTGTTTTAGGAAGCTCTGAATTTTCTGAAGCAGAGAACAGACCCAGGAGGCTTTCTAGGATAAAAGGCAGATGGTATGCATCTTTTTGCTTCTGTCCCACTTGCTCATGCCAAGCACATTGTTAAGCACACTCGGGGGGAGGAAGAGTTGGCTTCTGGGGTGCTTGGTTTTGTGTTCAGTCCTCCTCTCCCACTCCTGGGTTTATAAATGACACATGCGACTAATCATAACTGTTACATGTAGAGTTCATGATTTAGTTCTTTTACAGTTCTTTCAACTGAATTGTGGCGTTTCTGGTTTTGTGGTAGTATTGTACAAGGTAATGATGGTAATTTTTTTATGTTGGTTAGCTGCAGGTTCTTGTAAAATAAAGTTCAGACTAGAGCTTAATCAGCTTATCAATAAAGATGCATTTGAAAAACAGATCAGTCCAGAATGGATGAGTAGCATTTCTTCCCGATGTGGGCTTGTAAATAGAGGGACAACTTTGCCAGAACTATTGCTGCTACTTTTTCCCACAACCCCAGCTTTACTCTGTCCTGTCTACCAGGACAAGTCCCATCTCTCCTATTTTTGGTGGTATTGTCAAATACACACCTAGCTGTGTCTTGCCATGATACCAATGGGAACTTTAATTAGACCTGGATGATCTGAGGAAGTCTCAAGATGCATAATAAATTCAAATGCATCTTCTGCCATTTTAAGGCCCTGAAGAGTGATGGGGCCTTAGAGGCATCACCAGCTCTCCCTGTCACTACCAGGGCACCTTGGGCCACCTGTCCTGATGCTTGTAGCCCAGGACTGTTTGTATCTGTCCTTGTCAGCCACTCAGGACTGTGGCCACCTGTGCTGGTGCTGCTGCAGCAGGGCTGGCCTGCAGCTGCCCTCAGCCCTGCACAACCATGAGTCCACTGGGGCCGTGCCCTCAGCCCTGTGCAGCCATGAGTCCACTGAGGCCCTGCCCTTGTCCCTGCACAGCTGTAAGTCTGATGGGGCCCTGCCCTCAGCCCCGAGCAGCTATGAGCCCGCTGCGGCCGTGCCCTCATGTCGCCCTGAAACTATAGCCTTCTGATGTTTTCATAATTTTAGTCTGCTTTCTCCTGAATGTTTTGTAAACAAGTTGTTTTCTATATTCCTTCTAAGAGGCGTCATTTTGATGGACGTTTGGCTTGTCCAAACAAGTGATTGGAAAGGCGGTAACCTTAATCTCCAATCCCTGGTCATGGTCGAGAATCTATATATACCAGTCAGAGAATAAACGTTTCTTCTTTTCGGCTTCTTGTTCTAACACTACGTGGTGTTCGTGTGATCGTTTCGTGTCCTCTAGCGACATCTGGTGACCCTGGACATGCACTGCAGGTAACATCGCAGCGTTCATTGGTAACCTATCAGGTAAAAATTATTTCTTCTCTCTCTTTGTAAATGGCATCCTTTAGGATTTCTCCAAATGATGCACTGGTAGTGGAATTTTGGCGAGGTTTGCTGGATAAAAAGCAAGTCGCCGTTCCGGAGAATGAGTTCCTCTGGTTATATTGCTACGGAAAAAAGAAAGGGGTTTTTTTCTATCGCTGAGAAACCTTTTTCAAAGCAAGCTTGAGATGCGTTAGGAGATTCCCTAATTCAGGCTTTGCCTGCAGGGTATAATGCAGGAATAGTGAAGCTTCTAGTGACCTGGAGGCGGCGTGACTACGCACTGGCAAGCTGTGGGTCCTCTTCTGACAGTTCAGTGGGAGGTTTCTCTGGATTGGACGGAGGGGACAGGATGAATCGCGGCTTTGGGTGCGAGACGGAGTCGCCCTCCCTTGTGTGCCTTTTCGGCGCCGAGTTCCCAACCTGGAATGGCGGTGCCTGGCTTCTTGCCAGCTGCTGTGCCTGTGCGGGGCGTGGGGGACATCTCGGCGGCTGGCACGGTCCCCAGCTCCGCGGACAGCACCGCGGTCACGGCTGGCGGCGCGTGGAACGTCCTGCCCGTCGTTGCAGCTGCCGGGAGCGGCGCACGGACTGGCAGGCTTCCCCCCGTCATCGGCGCCCTCCCGAGCCATTGCGGGCGGGGTGGGAGACTGCACCGCCCAGAGCGCGAGCGTCCCTCCCTGTGCCAGCCCCGTAGGGCTTGGCGGGAGGCGCGGTTCGAGGCAGAGGAGCTTGGTCGGATTTCCGCGACCTCGCAGTGGGTCGCGGCTTCCCGAAGGTGCCGTTTCCTCCTGCGTAGCCTGGGCCAGCTCCTTCGCTGCCAGTCTTCGTCGCGGCAGGGGTCACTGGAGGCGTTTCCGCCGGCGTGGGGATTCCAGTTGCAGCCGCTCCCGAGAACAGCGCGGAAGTCACTAACAGCGCTGCTCCGGCGGCTCTCCCAGCCAATGTGCCGGCGGCCGCCGGTGGTGGGGGCGGCGCAGCCCCGACTGACGATGCTGAGGCCGCTCTGAGCCCGCTCTCTCTCTCTCTCGGCGCAGCCGGCGGCGGCGGGCGAGGAGCGGGGCGAGACTTTACCCCTCGCGCCGATTCTGAGTGAATCGACTGAGCTTGAAAATAACCAGCCTGGCTTTGCAGAGGCTGAGGTAGACAGGCACTCGCAAACAGAAGATGCAAACTCCAGACAAATGCCTGTTTCTGCTCCTCTTCTGCCTAAGAGGCAAGATCAAAGAGATGCTGAGACCTCACAGCAAGGTCTCCAGGCATTCCCTATGGCTAGAGCAGCCCAAGAAACGGGGCAGCTTAGTGCGCATCAGATTAAACTTGTTCTTTTTCAGCATTCAGTTTATAGGGCTGCGAAATGGTCGAGGGGGCAGCTGCTTTGAATTTCCAGGCCCACCTCAAGTGTACTGGGCTGCAACTCTGACTGACAAGCATTCTGAAATGTGGAGCAACCTGTGCCTCCCTGAGGTAACCCCGTCAAGGATCCACCTGAAAGACCTGATCGACACGGTGAAACATGAGGTTAGAATTAGAAGATATTAATCATAGAAACTAGAAGGTATTGAATAGTAATAGGCATATAAAATAATGAATATTGCTTAGAGCCACATCCTTAGGTTACGTGAGAATACAGTGTGTCCTGGCCTGTGGGAAAGGAAGAAACTACATGCCAGACAGCAAGAAGACACCTGNAAAACTCTGTCTTTGAGTTTTAGAGTCCTTGTCTCCGCGTGTCAACGGGTGTTGACATCATCACATCATCACCTGTCTTCCGCTGCAGGGCCCCAGCAGTGGACTCTGAATTCTGTGCAGTTGGTCATCAGAGGACTGTATGGAACGGCAATGAATTAGCCAGAGGCCCATGCTGATCATGAACTTGGGAACAGATCTCTGGGGGAGCGGTGTTCTGGCTGTGTGGCAGGTGCGAGTCGGGACAGGTTTCAATGGGGGCCACTTCAATGAGGGGTGCAAAGTGTCCTATGCCTCCTATATGGTGGCTAGTGGACAAAAACCATCTGGAAAACCCAGTGGTCCTTCTTCTTTCAAGACAAATAGTTGCCCTTTGTGATTTAGTTCAGGAGCAGTCGAACCAGGGTCATCTGGAGCCTGTTACTAGTCCCTGAATTCACTCCTGTTTTCTGCATCAAGAAAACTCTGGGATCTGAAGGGTTGTTTCTTCACAATTCCTTTGCATCCCAGTGACAGATCAAATTTACTTTTTCGGTACCATCTGTCAACAATGCTGAGTCTGCACAGAAATATCAACAGAAGGTTTTTGCCGTAAGGCATGTGAAACTCGATTTGTGCATTCAGTGGAGACACTGAATGAAGTTTTAAGACAAACAGTCCAATAACCTCCTTGGAAATATTTGGAGGTCAAACTTTTGGGACGAACAGTCCAACAAACTCCTTGGAAATATTTGGAGGTCAAATTTTGGGACAAGTAATCCAACAACCTCCTTGGAAATATTTAGGGGTCAAATTTTGGGACAAACAGTCCAACATTAAGAGGTACAATTTGTACATTCAGTGAAAACACTGAAGGATGCCCAGAAATTAGTGGTTGTCATCTCTTGGTTGTGTCTGTATTTGGGACAGACCATGACACAGTTGTCTCCTTTGTTTGATTTGCTAAAAGGAAATGTTGAAGTAGGAATGTTGGTATCAGTAGTAGTTGCAGTAGTTGTTGCAGTAGCATGAGATTCCTCAGGGATTCTGCAGAGTCTCTAACTATGCCAGGCAGTTCAGGGGAAAGACAGTTTATTGTTAACAGGGACAGAGCTCCATTTGAGGCTACAAGCCTCAGGCTACAATGTGCTCAGAGACAGAGAAAGAGCTGAGCATGAGGGCATGGGGATAAAGGTCAGGGAGGTGAGAGTTAAGAGAGTTGGGAAATAAGAGTGTAAAGAGAGTTAAGAGAGAGCAAAGAGAGATTAAGAGTTAAGAGAGCGAAGTACTTCTTACAATACATGATACCTCTTTCTATAATAAATATTCTAGTTTACA
>VWYI01026217.1:365-32003 GCA_013399455.1 Anthoscopus minutus | reverse complement strand
AGATCTTAGAAAATTATTTTTTTTACTGTAAGTTTTTAGAAAGTAAATATACAACTTACCTCTCAGAAATTCAATTAGGGGACTATGTGAAAGGTCTGATACCAGAGACATAACTTTTGTAGGTTTTGGTATGTTTCCAACATAGATAAAAAGACCAAATTAATATTTTTCTTCTGACTTTACCTGTAGGTTAAATTACATTTTCCATTTGATTGGATCTAGACTTATTTAAAATTCAATTTACTTGATAAATATTTTTAAAAATATTTTATGTGAATTTCAAAAAGCTTAAAAGTTTCACAAGAATGAAAACTTCCCAGAATGTTTTCAGTGTTTAATGATTATTTTTGAAGAATTTTTTTTCTACAAAATATTCCACTGAGTAGCATTGTACAGCTATTTTTGTTTAAAACTAAACATCTGTCAATATACCTTGTGCCTGTTATAATCTTCTGTTTCTACATAAGAAGTTTTTTCAAATAAAATGCATAGGTCAAAAGAACCTAAATCTGTCAGGATGGATGAAATTTCAGACCAGCACATAATATTTTGTTTCACATTAAAATTTATTTAAAAGAACTTTCTGGATCATTTCAGAGGTAGAGCACAAAAATGCAACAAAATTATTTCAGACAACAATAATTAAATTTTATGATATTCCAAGAAAACATCAAATAATTTTTTTTTTAAATTTAAGGTTGAAAACAATACATAAGGAAGGTTATGGGTATCATGTACTTGAGCTTTAAAATATATGAGTACTCATATGAGACATATGAATATATGAGAACTATTTTCTCTTTTTTTTTAATATCAACAAATCATTCAATTTCATTATATACAAATAACTAAACCATGAAAATTAACACCTGATACTAATAATCTTCAAACCATTTTCTGCCCCCTTATTCTCAATACACTTTTTGGAATCTCTGTATGGCAGCTTTATTTTCTGTAGAACTCTGTACTTACCATTCCACTGCATAACAGGCACTTGAAAATCTGGCCTCTTCACTTAGCTCATAAGTGAAAGCTGAATTATTTTGAAAAACTGGCCAATGGATAATGGGCCAAATTCTTGAAGTGCTAGTCTGGTAATTACTCAAGAAAAATCCCCAGTCATGTAACTTGGATTTTTAAGATTACCATGGGAGAACCAGAATTAGAAATCACTAAGACAAACTTTAAAGAAAATAATTTTAATTTAGTAGAATATATGTAAATTTTTTCAGGGTTACAATAAGACCATAATTTATGTATCTGGTATTTTAAAAACACATTTAGTCCACCTTTCTTTATTTAATGGAACCAAACAGCAAAGAAACCACGTCTGATTTAAAAACCAGCCAGTATCAAATGGGAGCAAAGGGTTTCAACATACCTAGTGCTTTCATCAAAGCAGTATGTACATTACTTTCGTTATCTTATTTAAAATAACACCAGAGAGGATGAAGAACTTCATCCTGTCTCAGTCCTCTGAGTCTCTGCTAGCCCCATTTGGTACACCTGCAGCTATCACATTCTCCACTTAGTACTTTTTTTAACACATCATCTGCCAAGGAAAGAAAGGGAGGGCAGGAATAGCTTAGCAAGCAGCTGCTGGCAGAGAATGAAAGGTTTCATGCAGTGTGAATCAAGGATTTTAGTGTGAGGCTGGCAGCTGACACAAAGTTTGGAAGCAATAATCTGTTGTTTTAAATCATGAATTCTGAGATTTGTTTGTATAATTTAGGCAGTGAATCCCAGTCACTTATAGTTAGGCCAGATATTACAGATATAGATGGAAAGGAAAAGCAGGGGTGTTAAGTGCAAAGCAGAAGGAGGATCGCTGTTAACATAATTCAATTTTGTAAAGATTGCAGAGGTGAATTAAATCAGCAAGTACAAAATTAGTCTAACGTGAGAAAATGTGTTGTGTTTGGTATGTAAAGACCAAAGTCTTAAGTAATAGAACAGGTCATTTGTATCTTCTCTCAAACAACAAATCCTTTTAAGATCCCCAAAGCAAAATTAGTGCCATCTAGTATGCACGGGGGCCAGACTGGGGGTAGAGACTAATTCAGAGTGAATTAATCTTCAGTTCATTAGCAAACACTGATGTTGCTTTTGGGAATGAGGAAATTAGCAGGATTATAATTATAAGCAACAAGTTTTTTCATAAACATATAATTGCTTGTCAAGGGTGTACAATATACTAGTAAGGCCATTAGGTAGGATTGATGCATGCCATAAATCAAATTTTCAGTTATCCAACAGATTGTTTTTATAAAATAATAGTTTATAAAAAGCCATTATAGTGACCAAAGCAATTTCACAGGTGTCATCAGGCCTGGTGAACTGCAATAAGAAATTAATTAAAATAAAATTTATTTCTTTCTCTTTGTAGATTAGGCACCCTACTTGCAGCCATCAGCTGAATCCCTTATTAATGACAGTAAACCAGCATTAGGCATTGAAGGAAGAGGTTCAAAGGGAAGATCAGGGTGTCTGGTCTCTGTCAGGGTTTGTGTGTGTGCACTCAAATGCAAGCAGTGGTGTGAAAGAAGAGAGGCAGCCAGTTGCCAGTAAGTCTCTTTCTGTAGTGGTAGCAAAGTGATTGGCTGCCAGGGGAATCAGCTAAGATATTGTCTCCTGTAGGGGCTTGTTAGGTTATACAGCAGACATCCTGCAAAAACATTGAATAACAAAGAAGCCTGGCAGGCAGAAATTATTGTGCTGCCTGTGGCTGCTCTAACCAGTCTCTTCTAGCAGGGTCACTGGATGGGATACTATAAAGAGCATGAAAGGGATTTAGAAGAGCTACGTTGCCTAGAAACTGACTGAGCCTCTTTGCAGGGGAGAAATTTCTACACTCAAAACTCTTTAAAGACTTTTCTGCTTTCAGTGTCTTACAGGCTGTGTTTTGGATGCTAATTCCAAAGAGTTTTGTGAATGCTACAGGAGATCAGTTGTTTGTAAAACTTGCTTGATACAGATTTCCTGATTGTAAAATCCTTTGATTCTGGTAAAGCTTGAAAGAGAAACATTTCTACAAGTATTTTATGCCTGTTCTAAATTTGATTTGCACTTTCTGCCTCATTTTTAACATTTGTCAGTTTAAAGGCCTGCATCAATGATTCAGACATTTGGAAGGTGACAGAAGTGACATGAAAATACACAAATAGATTCATTTCTACAGTTACACAGATCTAGCTTAATGACCGTTGTATTTCTTAGAAATGTGCTCTTGAAAAAATTCTCAGGCAACAGCAAATATGAAACACCATGTTTTTAAAAACCATAGAAACATGAAAAACACATCGAAGCTGCTTCTAAAATTTAAATATTTACAGATTCCTTACTGCTTTCCTTTAAACTAGAGAGGATAAGGGCACAAAATAACAAGGGTAAACTACCTTCTCAGAGTTTAGCTTTCAGTTATTGAACCAGTTCCTGAAATATTCTTAGGAAAAATCCTTGTATTTTTCCTGACTAAAGGACAAGTGAGGAGAGATTGCACTACACAGAGCTGTAGTGGCAAGCAAAGACCTCTGAAAAATGAAGAATTCTTTCTAAATGTAAATTATATAAATAGGTAATATTAAAGAGACATTAAGCCAATCCCAGTGAAAGAGGACTGTTTTGTCCAATAACCTCTGAAATCATGCACCTAAAAATATATATTTTATGTTGAGTAAAGAGGAATTTGAATATGGCAGCAGGAAAATTCTCACATATCTCACCCAAAACATGCAGACTTCATATACAGTAAAATTCTTTCTGATTTCTTTTTCTTCCAAGGAAAAGAATTTGCAAGGTCTGATAAGGCATTTAGACCATGAAAGTAGTTTACATACATGACAGAGACTTGTATATTACAACAAAAATATGTAGATATAGTAATATCAACCAAGATGCATTGTTAAATAACAATTCATAAAACTCCACTACTGATATAGATCATTGTGAAAACGTTGAGTTCAGAGTCCTCTGGATTCATTGATGATAAGAAGACCTTGAAGCAGGTCTTTTTTAAAAGGCATTTCAGCTTAATTTCTTGGCATTTGTTACTGAATCACCTTAAGACTGTCTGGAGATCTAGTTATGTAAAGGAAGTTCTTTGTTTAGAGCTTTAATATACTTTATATAGCATCACTATTTTCCTCTGGATTAATCTTGTTTGAACCAGGTATTATGACTTTTGCAAGGGCATTCAAGTTCTTCTAGGCACTTTGACCAGTATATGACCTTGAGGTTGATTCCAGAAGTACTCGTAAAAAATCAAAATGTGTTTCCTTCAGCAAAAAATTTCTGTGATAGCTCTCTATATTTAGATTTTGAACACTAGGATTTCTCCCTTTTAAGCTCAACAAAATAGATTACTTTGCTGGCACATCTGGCTGATGTATGGCTGAGAGAAAAATACATCTGATGTTTTGTGAATAGAATAACAGAAATGAGGTTTGTTTATAAGATTGAGAGACCTTCCAAGTTCCAGCCTAGCTCTTGGTGTTGCCTGAAAATTCCTCTTTTGATGCCTGGAATATTAGTTTGATGAAACAAAACATTTCATAACTTTAGAATCTAATTGTGCTTTTTCATTGAGAAAAGAGAATGAATTAGCTCTAATAACAGCTCAGAAATTAATTGCCAGAGAAGAGACATTTAAGTATTATTTGATTAAGTACGTGCACAGTTTTCTCCCTGTTTGCCTGAAAATGAAGATAACAAATAACACATCTAATCTGGATTCCTAGTTTTATGCTAATTGTATAGGTCATTGTGAATACTGCAGTACAATGAAATTAGTAAAAACTTCAACCCTTCTTCATGGTCTATTAACGTAGCTTAAAATACATGTATTTATTTTAAAAAATGTTATAGACAAAATATATTCCACAGGATAGTATGTTAAAAGGATATAAAAATTATATTATTAACAAACTTTTACACAAATATACAAATATAAATATAAAAAAATGCCTGTTTTATACTTGCATGAACTGTCATTATGCATGAAATTTAGATAACTGTACATAAAAATTATAAGAAGAAAAGCCGGTGTATACACATGATATGCCAACAGGAATGAAGTTGGGGAAAATTTTCATTAAATACTGAACAATACTTAGGTTCAAAAAATGGAAGGTTTTTCTTGATTTGGATAATAGTATGACATTTTAATTTCCCATGAGAAAAACTGTCACTATGACTTGTTTAATTTTTATTATAAGGCTAGATAGTTATAAAAAAAGAAATATTCAACACCTATTTATGTTTTGCTTAAAGAGCCTGAAGTATGCCATTTGTTGGTTAATCGCTTTGTAATAAAATGACATTGAAATTTTCTGTTCTTGTTTAGAAAACTCAATAATGTGTTGGACAAAATCAACAAAAATTTGCCCAATTGCAAGTTTAGGAATGTCAGGAAAACCTCCTGCAAGACCTTTCGTCTGTTCAGAAAAAGAGATGATACTTACTAGCAGAAGAAGAGGTTTAGGTACGTTGCATTGCTTATCAAATTGTGATGAGCTGAAAGTGGCTCATTTTCTATGCCTAGGTTCCCTTAAAACAATGGACAGCTGTCATTTAAACGTGCAAATGCATTAAATTACAGAAATGGAAATATCACTCCAGAACAATATCATTTAAACATGTGCAAACACATCAAACTGCGGAAATGGAAATATCACTCTAGAACAAAGGACATTTAAAAATCACCATTAGAATGGTGAAATGTCAGGAGCCATTGATTTAAAAATGACATTTATTTTAAAACATCTACAGTGCTTTGTTCTCAGATACTGAGTTGTAGGCATATTTCAGCTGCTCACATTCACCTATTGCCTCGGAGTTTTGTATCCTCAGATATTTTGGCATGCTCTTCAAGCAAGATGAACTGCTTTGATTCCAGGATATATTTTGCTGAATGCCAGATCGAAAGATGTTCACCTTCCCAGCCAAGTATGTGGAAAAAGTCACTAAATATCTTACTGCTCTAGATTTGTTCTGCTTGACAAAGGGAGTACTGCAGAGGAGAAAAAAAATGCAGATTTAGCCTAGAAAAGTAGAACACATAGCACTGTACGTCAAGTAGGCTCTTTGGCTAATAACATTGCTATTAGACACAGGTCACTTGCTCAGAGGGAATAATGAGTATGTTCATTCAGGCAGTCAGCTGAATCAGACTGCAACTTTAGGGGAAATAGTACTGAAAGCTTGGCATTAAATCAGTTTCCTTTTCCATTAGATTTTGAAACGCCTCCTGTTAGACATAGTTTTAATGAACAATATGTGGATATGAAAATTAACTATACAAATTTATAGTGTCAAGTGATGGTTCATCTATGCTTTTGCTGTGTTCTTATTCCATACAATCACAGAATCTACTGGATTGGAAAAGACTTCAGAGACCATCAAGTCCAACCTATGACCTAACATCACCTTATGAACTAAGCTACGGTGCCTGAGTGCCACATCCAGTCTTTTTTTAAACCCCTCCAAGGACAGTGACTCCATCACTTCCCTTCGCTGCCCATTCCAATGCCTAACCACTCTTTCGGTAAAGAATTTTTTTCTACTGACTAGGCTAAACTTCCACTGGAACAGCTTAACAGAATGTTTTTTGTTTGTTCTGATGCCCAACATATGACAAAAATGTATGGCTAACTAAACAACGTTCAAGATACTGCGAGCTTGTATGTGAGAACATAAGTTCATGAACACTAAAATTCTTTTTACTTAGAAACTACATGCATTTTTATTCAGTTTAAGACACTAAGATTTCTAAACAATTTGAACTGAGATGCTGTGTCTTCAAACAGTATCCAGCAATAGGTTTCTCAACATTTTCAGCTCATGCCCAAGCTCAAGAAATACTGATTTTTATATCTGTTTTCATTGACCTGTGTTTTATAAACAATAAAAAAATGATTACTCCATGTTTTGTGTCAAAGCATGAATAGCTATAAACCTTAGGAGAGCTACAGAGTCCTACACTCTGATCACACCATACTTGTTTTGAGTATTAACCTGATTGGATCTCTCATTAACATTAAATAATATGGATTTGATGACCTACCTTTGGCTTGCCTGTCATGAGTCTGGAAGACAATACACTCATCTGAGTTTTTGATATGGAGGCAGTTTTTAAGGAGAATATTATCTTATGAAAAGGGTCCATTTATCAACTTGCATTGATTGCCAGGCTTTATCTCAGGGAGATGTGAAAGCACGTCAGTAGTGACTTGCTACATTCCTGCACCACAATATATCACCAAGACAAAATTTTGCATAATGAAATATGAATAAAATGAGATTTTAAAGTGCCAATATATAATAAACTATTCAAATTCTAGTTAATTTTTTATTTTCCAAAAATATACAGTAAGTGACTTTTATTCATGTTCAACATTTTTTAACATTTACATAAGGTTACTTTTCCTCATCTTTATCCTTTTTTAAAAAATCTAAATGCAATAGATTGAGAATTATGGTTTATATTGGGCAACTTAATTGCTGTTTGGAGAAATTGTATCCACCATATTAAAATATCCCATCGTCAATCATAAATGTTCTCACTGCACAGAAAAGATCTGCAGTGTGTTTTGGAGAAGTAGGTACTTCATTTCTAGATGACTGACAATTAATTTTTCACCCAGGAGCTGTCTGCAACATTCACCATGGAACAATAGACAAAATATTTTATTTTTTTTCCTTTGGTTGTTTCTTTGTTGTTCTCAAGTCCATCCCTGCCATCTTCCATCTGTTTTTCCTGCAGGTTACTTATGAATACAAGTTTTGAAAAGAATGTGTGGAAGTTCTCCTGGAACACATATGCTCCCTTTGCTAACAAGCCTTTGTTTTCCTGTTAAAGAAATGTTTGCAATGGCTCCCCATAGTGAATTGATCCAGATAGTCAGTACTTTTGCTCAGGTCAGTGTAAGACTGTAGCATCACTAATCTTTGGTTCAGTAACTGTCTAGCAAGTTGTTTTTCAGCAGTGTTGAATATGAAAAATAACACAGGAAGTTTCTAATAATAACAGTCTCCGTTTGTTAGTTCCTTGTTGATTCTGTGGTTGTTATCCACTGTGTATTTTAAAGTAACTAATTTGATACTCTACAAAACACATTTGAACCAAATTGCAGTAAGTATCAAGTACAATGATGATTAAATATAGTTTCACAGAACAGCTGAAAATTGAGAGTGTATACTTCAGGCTTTGATTAGACACAGCATATTTTATCCTGGCTGTATGGGCAAACTCATTTCTACTGTGGGTTGTTCTTTGTTTTTAATTGAGTATAGCAGCATCCCACCTGGCATGTCTTTACTGCAGCATCGTTCTTGAGAGAACATTCAACTGTTTTGACATTTGCTGATATTTAGCATGTTGGTAGAGAGAATTCAAGGGAAATAGTAAGATGGACCATTCTTGGAAGATATTAGGGCATGCAATAATTCAGGTAATAGAGAATTAACTCAATAATTAATCCCACTCTACTCTGGTCTTCTGTGGTCTCACTTCAAGTCCTGCATGCAGTTTTGGGGTCCACAATATGAGGATATAAAACTCTTAGATATTGTCCAGAGTGGGACTATAAAGATGGTGAAGGGTCTGGAAGGAAAGCCCTATGAGGAGCAGCTGAGGTCAGTTGTTCTGTTCAGCCTGGAGGAGGCTGAGGGGAGACCTCACTGCAGTTACAGCTCCCTGTGAGGGGGAGAGGAGGGACAGGCACTGATCTCTGCTCTGGGGTGACAGGGACAGGGTCTAAAGGAGTGAATATCATGAAACTGTGCCAGGGGAGGCTTAGGCTGGATATTAGAAAAAGGTTCTTGCTCCAGAGGGTGGCTGGGCACTGGGAGAGACACCTCAGGAAAGTGGCCACAGCACCAAGCCTGCCAGAGGGTGTGATTCTTGGCGTTGGCCTGCAGGGCCAGGAGCTGGACTTCAATGATCCTTGTGTGACCCTTCCAGCTGAGGATTGAAGTAATCCTCCTTTGCCCCACCGAAGTAATCCTTGTTAGCTCCGTCGAAAGGGGGGTTCAGGAAGATTCTTAACGACCAAGACCAGAAAGGCTGCTTCTCCTCCTGGGTAATGGAGGGTCTTTATTTCTGGCTGGCTTCCAGGAGGAGAAAGAGCTCCTGGGTGTCCGTTTCCCAGGCTCTCTCAATCCTCGGGAGAGGGGCGGGGAGACATAATACCAACCAATGGGGTAACATTTCAGGGACAGGGACGGGAGGGGAAAACACGTCACAGCTGCAGGGAGGGTTTACACAGAAACTAGGTAACTCCCAGAAAATATGCACTACCACAGAGGATACTCTATAATTCTATGAATTGCAGTGTATAGTCTTCCAAGGTTGTGCATTGCTAGATTTCCGGACCATTATCAACTCTCAATGTCTATCATCATGTTACATTTTATAATACTTAACCAAAACTGACGCCATGAAGGTGATAAGACCAGAATTACAGGGTGTGTTCGTGGCAGTCATAGAACTATTCTTTCAGAAATTTATCCAGTCACTTCCTAAAATCATGGAGGTATTACTACACCAAATTGCAGTAAGGTATCCTACAACTTCTTTTTTTCCTGTGCAATGGCTGATTGTTTTGGAACTGCCATTTCAAGTTTAATGTCAAGCATTTCCTCACGTCCTCATACTGGAAGGACATAACAACTAGTAAATCCACATTTGGTGTCTCTATGCCACTTATAAGTCTATTAAACTCTACCATATTATTTTTTATATAAAAAAAAATAATGTCAATATTCCTTACATGAAAATCTTGATTTTTCTTATATGTCTTCTCTCTCTCTCTCTCTCTCTCTTTTTTTTATTTATTCTCTCATATCCTTTGAGATAGAGAGGTCTGAACTATGCATAAATAAATTCTAGAAGTGGATATGAAGGATGTATATTGTGGCATAATTTTTCTTTATTTCTTTCTTAGGAAATATGAGGTATTTCTACAGTAAGTAAAGATTCTTCTCAGTTGAATCTTAAATTTCCAAGTCATGTTTGCTGCTAACACAACTGATGCCAAATGCATTAATTTCACTACCAAAGTGAACCCAAATCTAATTTTGTATTTAAAAAAAATATTAGGAAAGAAGAATGTTGAAAGGAAGCAAACTGTCAGAGGTAGTTAATGAATAAGTTTAGCATTCATACTTAACTAATCTCCGCAATTTTATTTTTTCAGTAACATAGAAAAATTACTAGTGGGAAAATATATTATGTAAAGTAAATATCATCTTTAAAAGTAACCAGATTCATGATGTTCAAAAGTGGTAATCAGTAGCTATTTGTGATACTTATAATTTTTTTGTTAATTAATATTTCAAAGGGGATTAAAAAATTATTTTACATGTTTGTCTATTCCTGACCTGTATGAGAAATTTTAAGCTACTTATGTCCAGTTGTGTAAATTTTGTATCTGTCATGACTAAGGAACTGAGTTGTATTCAGGTGCAAAATATTTTAATTTTAAATTATATCTGAATAGTTCAAAAAGATACTACTACTGAAAAGAGATATATATGCATTTAGCTCTCTAAACACATAGTAAGTAAGTCCATAAAAATCTATTCACATAGATAAGTCCATAAAATGTGTTTTTTGTCTCAAATTTCCAAGCATTTTTATGTCTATTTTGCGGTTAGGGAGTTAAACTCTAGGAATTGAATTTTAAGGCATCTGTGCAAGCTCCTTAGCCATAAGGCTTATTCACCTGTCAACTTCCTATAGATAATTTCACTGTTAATAGAAATATACTAAACAAAGATACACAGATATATGTGGCTATATATTGATACACATAGGTATAGAAATGCATAACTGATTTTTTTTCTAATATGAAGTACAGGTAAAAGAACTCCTGTCTGCAGTGTATGATTTATAGGTTATTGTGAATCCATGAACCCATAAACCTTTAGGTAATAACATTTTCTGATAGATAATATCCTTGTAGCTTCATATTTTGATGTTTTTCCAAGTGGAAACATTGTTCTCTGTGATGATTCTGTGTGTGTGTATGGGCTGAGGATGAATAGTAGCAAATGAGGGAAGAGTAATAGAATGGTCAAACATCAGCTTCTGTACAAGTTCTTGTCCAGTCAATCAATCTCAGTTGTCATTTCAATTAAATACATTTACTGACCTTTAATTTGAACAGGAAAAAATTGTATTTTTTTAAAAATGGAAAACCAATGAGATGGTTGTCACAACACTGAGGGATAGTAAGAGAGCAGGGCAAGATAGATTCTAAGTTTATCAAAAGAAAAAATCACAGTCTCAATTAAAAGATTATTTGGAATTTTCTGCTTTTTGGTGTTTTGTTTTTTAATTGTTCTTCTTTATCCACCAGTATGGAGATTATAAAGTTAAATAGTCTGTTCATAGTTTCTGTTTACATACTCAATGAATAGAACCTGCTCTGTTTTGTTTTAACTGTTGAATGAAAACAAAAATTCCTTTTTAACAGAAATGGTCAGTATGGTTGCTGAGGATGGAATTTAATGTCAAAAAGAAGCACCTTTGTCGACTTGATATTGATTCTCCTGTCTTTTACTGAACTCAGAAGTCCTAAGATATCCTAAGTAAATTCAAGGGTCATCTTAACTTGTTGTCCTTCGTGCTCTTTGCCTTTTCCTGAAGTAAACTATGCATATACTGCACTTTGCTTGTTTTTTAAATTAAAAAAAAGCCTATTTTATATCCAAAAAAATTATATCAAATTACTGATTTCTACAAGAGATATCTCTTTCCTCTCCATCTGAAAACCGTCTTTTGTTCAGCAGCAAATAGCATCTTTTTTGTCTGCTTCAAAGCCAAATTATTCCCCTTGCTTATCTCTAAGATTTGAACTATGTATTTATAAAAATTCTAGAGTGGAAGAGCATTTTGGTGGTTTTAAGTTTGGCTGCTTATGTTTTGCTGCCTTGGTTTCATTTTCCTACATCTGAATATGCCAGTTTTCAAATACTAGGGCGTATCTTGCATTTCTTAGTCCTACCTATGGAATCAAAGAAGGATGAGCTGAAAGTGACCAAAATATAAGGAATGTCTAAACAATCCTGCAGTGCCACATTTGAGAGAGATTAGGATGCTCCCCATATCAGTGAACAACCAATAAATATACTCATCTCATTGAAGTCAGTTATAAATTATGTTTACACAAAGGACACTAATTGTCAAAAATGAGTAATTTTTATTCTTAATATTTGTCTTTGATTTTAAAAGCATTGTTTTGCTACATGGTCTGACAGCCTATTTTATTTCTGTTTCACTTTCTCATGAAATACCTCTCTCACCTTTCTTTACATTCCCAAATATTTACAGGAATATAATTGCAAAGGAATTCCATACAGGAAGATTTTCTGACCTTTCTGATTCCTGCCCATCTAAATGCACTATTCAGCTGTTCATAAACGAACTCTAAATGACACCAGCACGGTATATTTTACTTCTCCCATCAGATGTCACTACTGGACGTCCTGCTTCTTTGATGCTAAGGGGATAATTTAGAATTTTACATTTTCCTGACTACCAAAATGAGTTATATTTACTGTTCAGTGATTAAACACTGTAAGCAAGCTGGTAATGAAAGACATGACGTGGCCTACAAATGTGTTTAGAAGGGATGTGGCATCTGTAAAGTTAGGCTTTATGTTTAGTAGATCAAGTGATACAGTTAGAAAAATCAGTCTAACTTTTGGTGAAATTGCTTTTTTCTAAGTCTGACAATGTAAGAGATAATTTCAAGAATACCAGAATGCAATAATTTCTCTTGTGTAAAAGTAGATTAATTTGTATATTTCTAACAGTGGTTTTCCAAATATGTTTGTCACTCTCTTACATCATGCTTTTTTATCTGTATTGCTCCCTGATTTCTGAAATATCCACAGTATTGTTATGAGATTTATCAATCTGTTTTTGAAGGATAATTAATGTTTAAATGACCATGAATAATTTTATATTTCTCTTATAATAACTATAAAATTTGCCCTCATGTTAAGTGACTTTCACAAATTTCAAGATACTTTGTGGGATTAAAAAGGTTGTACTTTACTAATTTTTTCCCTGTCATACCTTACATAAGAACTATTTCAATCTGGTCAAAATCTGTCAGAGAATTAGGCCCGAAGTCCAATCTTTAATGATATAAATTAAAAATTCGCAGACATTTTTACATTTTATAATCAAAACATTTCCTTTCCTTACCCACTGGAGTGAATTTAATTTACAATTGAGCTAGAATTTGATACATATACCTTCAGTACTTGCATACATTACCTTCCTCATATCATAAAACTGCATTGCAGCACTTCAGCTGCCCCAGAGGGTGTAATAGAATGAGTGCTTCTTTGCATCATTTTCTCACTGATTCAGAATGCAACATTTTGAGCATCATTTTCAGGATGACATAACTGTAGGAGCCTAATAAATGTAGACATACTCAAAAAGAGTAATTTTTACTGCAATTGAGTATACTGAAGAGACAGCTAACCTGGACCATTGCATTTCATCTCAGAAAAGAATGCAGCAAGCACTCTCTCATCAGATTATGAATGCTGGAATCACACAGTTGCAACTTCACTCCCTCTGAATACCAACATAAAACAATAGCACAGTGCAATACATGGAAGAGTTTCAAAGAACATCCCAAGGAATTTGCCATCTGCATCAGATCATTAAGACTGAGAGAAAAAATCAGTTCACAAGAATGTAAATATTTTGTCAGACAGAATTCTGAGATAATTTGTAATTTTTATGTATAAGATAGAGGTGCTTCGCCCTCTTCTCAATCAAGTGACCTACCACTAAAACACACCAAATGACAGATAATGCATTTGCACTGAGCTACATGTATATGATGCACCTACCAGAGAGACATGTAAATCAGAAAGAAAAACAGTGTTGAGATATATCCTGTTTTACTCTTGTTAGTGTATTTCTAGATCATCAAAAAGTGAAAAGCACAAAGGTTGATAATGCCGCTCTTCTAACAAAGAAGCACTCTTTGGCCAATTGCCTTTTTTTTTCTATAGGTGACAAGGGGCATTTGAAAATCTAAAGTTTGCCTACTTTTTTCAAATGTATTAATGTCATTATTTTGCTTCTTGCCATCTGTTCTCTTCAATAACAGACAGCATCAATAATTTCTTATAGTTCACTCACACTTGCAAGCTTGGTTTGGTTTATGTTTCCCCAAATAGCTGTATCCAATGCACATTACCAAATTACTTCCCTTCTTAAATATTCTTTATTTTCACTTAATATTCTTTCCATCATAGCTTAATACCTTTTTGACCATGAACCTGCATGCAAGTATTGCTCTGTAATGAAGAGATACAGTATCACTGCGGGCAGATTCATTTAGGTAGCCAAGATACCATTTATTAAAGATGAGTTAGTTTAGTGAAACTGTGGACTCATAAACAGGAGAAACCTTACAAGCATGCCTGAGATCCTAACTACTGCTGGCTGGCTCTAGAAATGTTTTTTTGAAATATCAGATTTTTTGATACTCGGTGTGTAAGGCCTGTCTATATTTATAGATATAGGTGCTGAGTTTAATTTCATGGTAAAACAGGTGGAGATTTCAGTTGCACTTCTTTTTGCACCACTGACATATCCAAACTGCAATTTTGGCAGGCTAAGCCTGAGACCATTTGCTTGAAGGAAGTTACTGGAGGAATAAAACCTTCTGAGACTGTACATTTTGGATTAATCCAAGACTGACCTGTTCAAGTATTTTCTTTGCAGAAAGTGAAAAGTACATTTTTATTCCACAGACATTTCTTCACTCTATCCCATTTTGCTGTGGAGAATGGGACAAGAAAACTATAGAAAAAGGAATTATATCCTCACTGTGAAACTATCTGTGGTTTTGATATGAAAAAACAGAGATTCTAGGACATATGAATGTCCTCTAGATCCAGGTATCATTTGCTTTACCCTATGTGTTAAATTGTTCCATGGTCACACACAAAACTGTGTAAAATAACACAATTGCATATTTTCCAGTAGTCTTTTTTCCCCACCCTTTTCTTCAATTCTATATGTTACCATTATTATTTACACAGTAAGATGTGTGAGTAAAATATGCACTCCACCATCCAAACTAATAGAACAGAAAAGGGCTTGAGTAAATGTTCCTATTTAGTTTTCTCAATCATGAATTTTAGGAAAATGTGTTCTCTGTACTTTCAATCTGATCTAAAGAGATTTACAGCTATTGACATTTATAATGATGACAGTGCCACTGTGCAAGGGTTACGTTGATAAAACTGTGAAATGACAAAATGATACCAACAATCTCCAAATGAAGTTGAACTCACCTCAGGTTAAGAAGGTAAATCCTCACTTCTAAGCCTTCATTAGAGTTTCTTGTTTCTTTTCAAAGCCACTGGTGAGGTAGGGATCAGACTCTTCGCTGAAGCCACAGGAGATAGGCAGAGAGGAAATGGTCTCAAGATGTGACAGGGGAAGCTTAGATTAGATATAAGCAAAAAAATCTTCATCTAAAGAGCTGCCAAGCTTTGGAACAGACTGCCCAGACAAGTGGTTGAATCACTATCCCTGGAGGTGTTTAAAAGACCTGTAGACAGAGCAGTGAAGAACTTTGTTTAGTGGGGGATATGGCAGCCCTGAGTTAACAGTTGGACTAGGGAACCTGAGAGGTCTTATCAAAATTAAATTATTCTATGATTCTATGAATAACTGCCAAAATTTAATACATACATATTACATCTAACACAGAATTCTAACAGTCTTTGGGTATCTATCTGGCTGTTTAATTGACTTTCATTTTTTAGTAGCTAGACCAAATCTTTAATCCAGCAAATCTAAATTGCTATTGCTTAGCTCTACAAATTTGTATGCCAAGTTGTGTGATTCATATCAAGCAATTAAATGATCTGACGTCAGTTTCTTTATTGACACTGACATCAGACTTCTGATTCGATACCCTGAAACCCGTCAGGTTGAGTCACTGTGACAGTTGAAGTTTAATATTGAGAAGTTTTTTACTTTTTATTACAAACATTGAAATGACACTGTATTTTATAGCAAAAATATATATTCTATTTCTTATAATTGTAGTGTTCATGAGTTTACTGTGCATAGCTATGATTTTTCCAGAAAGATCTCAAGATGACATAACTATGCTTCTAATGAAAAATGTTTCTAACAATGACAAACTTATGGTAAAATATAAGACTGATACAGAAATGGTATTTTTCCCAATACTTTTTGTGTCCATCATGTGCCCAGTGTGGCAGAAAATATCTGTAACACAGAGCTCTGCAAGACATCAGAAGCAGAGACCTGTGACAAGAATTCTTTGTGGTCAGACCTATGAGGGCAGACATTGTGTCATTTCTGATCCTTCTTTAGTCCTTAGGAGTCCTATCATCTTATTCTTCTCAGTGTCACAAGTGTTACAGTTTGCTCTCTGTGCACAGAACTACAGCAGCTCCATAGCCATTAAACTCAGAAACCTTTTATTTCTCGGGCTACTTGTTACTACTCTCCGTTATAAAACTGTGGTTGTACCAGGACAAGTTAAGGAAAGGAAGAACAGAATAAAAGTGCTTGTTACAGATAAAGTAGAAAGCCCATTGAAAGCAACAGGCAGATAAATACAAGCTCAGAAATAGCACACCTCAGAGCTGAGGCCTTGCAAACTCAAAGCAAAGCTTGTGGGCTGCTCTTAGGAACAGCAAAAGTGCAGTGTGGGGCTGCAGGCTACATCCATGAACACGTTCCACTCACTCTCCAAATCATCACCACTGCAAACAGACCTATACAGGATTAGTTATTTATTTATCTTAGCAAGAGGAGATATTCCTTCATTATTGTCAGTGATTCCTGTCAAGCATTGTGGGCTTTTTATAACTGAAAGGGAGCTTGGCGATGCCACATATTAGAACTGCAAGCCAGTAGTGGCTATGTTCACATGACGTAGAGTCATGACTTCACACATTTCTGCCTTTGCTTTTTATTGTAAATTGATCTAAAGTTGCTATGAGTCCATTTTTATTGAATTAAATGAGGACCATACTAAGCCTTAGGACAGGGTATTAGGCAGGTCCATATTTGATGTAGCTCTGCTCAATATTAATTTATAAGACTTCCCATTTGAGATTATCACAAAAAATATCTATACATTGTTGCAGTGTGTGACGCAATATTCACGTGTTTTGGATCTCCCCAGGTCTCGCGGGGTTTCTGGCTAACCCTCGAGAGTTCCAGGGAAAGCAGCGAGGGATAGAGTTACACGAATGTCAATCTGGCTTTTCCCACACTCCCTCTCCGTCGACTGGTAAACTAACTATTCCCTTCCCCTTGCTCCGCCCCGAGGGATAAAAGAGAGATGGTGGGTGGAGAGACACTCTCTTTCAACTTAAGTTTCTGAGAATGAACATTG
The DNA here is from genome assembly GCA_013399455.1 of Anthoscopus minutus. Lineage (NCBI taxonomy): Eukaryota > Metazoa > Chordata > Aves > Passeriformes > Paridae > Anthoscopus > Anthoscopus minutus. The sequence continues at coordinate 14,580 of VWYI01026217.1, read as the reverse complement.
AGGTCGCGAATGGAACTTAATAAAATTGGGACCGAAACCTAAGTCGAACTTCGCATCTTTTTCCTTCACCTCGTCCGGGATCTGCAAAGAGAAACCCTCAGGAGGTAAATGGGCTGGCTTTCTAACTTGCTGGGGGTCGCCTTGCGCTTAAACCATGCTCGCTTCTGCTCCGACCGCGGCGTGCCCAGACTTGCCTGAGTCACGTGGACTTGGCTTAGCCGCGGACGCTGAGAAGCCAGAGACTGGGGAAAAACCCCCAAAGAACGTAAAGCACCCCAATAATACATGAGCAAAAAGTTTCTTTTAAAAGAAAGCTTAGGAACACTCCAGAATGGATCCATGAATTGTAATACAGTTCATTAATGACTTTGTTTTCTTCATATGTTTGAGAACAAATCCTCAACAGTTTTTATCAGTCTAACAAAAGAGATTCAATTGAACTTGATTTCACGGAAGTTTTGTTCTTTTTTTCCTTAATTGGAGAAACAGTGTAGAATACTGATGGGTAATCTGATATGCAGCCCATGTTATGTGGTAATCACAGAGCTAGAACAGCTCGTTCTGAGGCATCTATGTTACAAGAGACGGAAGTTATTACAAAAACGTTCAAAGTAATTTTCAAAATGTATTTACTTTTTCTGATCATAAGTATTGCCAGGAAATAGTTATTGGCAAAGACACTAAGGGAAAGGAATTTTATCTTGAAGTTTTTTATGAGTTTTCTGACATTTTCCACCTAAAAAAAACAATTAAAGAATCCATAGGTGGACCAAGTTCTTTCCCCCAATTATACCTAACAAGGAAAAATCCTTTGTGAATTTGTTTCCAGAGGTTCTCTCAGTTCATTTGGTTTGTAGATGCTTATTCTGCCATATCTTCTGAATCTGACAGTTTGGCAATGCCTCCCTCAGTCTGTAAATGCCCTGGCTGTTCTGAAATGTTTTGCTAACCTCAGGTAGGCAGGAGTTGATACTGGAGAGGCCAGGAAAGTATTCTATAATAAAATCAAAGGCTTACATATAAAGGAAATCTCCAAATAAGCTACCAGAGCAGGATCCTTTGCCTCCATATTAAAATTTCCTTTCATGTGGTTAGTTTGCATTAAGTTGCTACCTAGGGATATTCTTTACAATTAGTTGACATATTGTTTGGGTTCTTGTTTCTACCCTGTATGTATAATGATCTGAAATCAGATGAAAGAAGTTTTATCCCCCAATACCTGAGAGACTGCAACCCCCCTCCAAGTTTGCCATTTAAATCCCAACTGTGTTGTTGCCTTTAACTGTGTAAGACAGCAAGACAGCACATTTTGTAGATTAAACCAATAAACTAGCAAACATAAAAGAAACAAATCTCATAATTGTGGATTTCAATTAAAGAAAGGAAGATCAAAGCAAACATTCTGCTTGAAATTGCACAGCTGCTATCTACACAAAATGAGAAAAAAAAATCCTTCTCCAGCTAGCCATAATTTTTGGGGTGGGGGAAGGAGGAGGGAGAGCTCAAACCCTGCAGTAGAACAGATTGCTTATGCTTCTCACGTCCCAATCAGTAATACAGAAATATTGAGTAATAAATTCCTTGCCTCTCCTGATCTGAGAAGCTCCCACCATCTGTGAAAGCCAATTTGTAACAGCTTTAGTATAAAGATTCAGTAAACAGACAATCACAAGCATTGTGCCAAACAGTGCCAACATCTGAAGAAAAAACATAAAGCCAAAGTATGAGTAGCACCACGACCTTTGTATTGCAAAATTATCCAGCAACCAAAACGCTTTTGACTGCAGAGATTTTTTTCCTTCTTTTCCCTGTCAGCAAGGAGTGCTGGAGCCTGCCCACCACTCAGCTACATCTGTGGGCTGTGTACATAGGTCTTGTCCTAATGCGCTGAATTATTATTGATGGCTGGGGCAGTTCTGCTCTGCTGGTGAACCAATAATGTCAAGGCAGTACCTGCAAGATTAATTATAGGAGAGAATGGGCTCTGCTTTCCAGGGACTGAGACTTTAATAGAGACTGAGCATTAGTTTCAGGGGATTCAATAGACAGCTGAACAAATGCCTCAGACAATGTTATACATGCTAAATCCTGGCACTTACCTCTTAGCAGTACTGAAAGAAAAGTTTCAACAATTGTGCTTAAACTGCGAAAAACTGAGAGCTCTGTAAACCAAATGGAAATGAAACAAACCCACACCAAGACTGCTGAAACAGGTTAGGCTCTATAAACCCAAGTGAGCATATTGCCCTCTGCAATTACCAAAGAGAAAAGGGACAGTAGCAAATTACTCTAGCGTTAGCAGAAAAGGAAGTGGCTTTTTGGTGACTGACGGTGCTCAGGTTTTCAAAATACATATGACATTCTACACATGGGAATATAAATTGGATCAAAGAGCAGAATATTTTATGCTGTTTCTTTTGCACCACTGCAGTGGAAATTTGTACTCCACAGGGCATTTTAGCTGTAGAGAACTGAGAATATGCAGTGGATGAAGCTGCAGCCATAGCAACAGCTACATAAATTTTCAGGCAATGGCAGGCACATGGTACAAAATTGAAGCAGTATAATTCCTACACTGCCTTAAAAAAAAAAAGAGGAAATAAAAAAGGAGAAAAAGAGAAAAGCAAGGAAAAGTGGAGAAGAGGGTATCAAAGATGGCTTATTACCGAGTAATCATACCTTCCACTTTATCAAGAGCTGGGCTTCCTGCATTTTGCTCATGTGATCAGAGAGGCAGCTGAGAGCTTAACTGTATCTGTTTTACTTAAGCCCTCACGTATATTATTCCTCTTTATTGTTTTCATTATCTCCTAGCCCTAATATTTTTGAAAAACTCCTGAGAATTCTGAGGCCAAATTTCCAATATATTGTCCAGCCACGCACATCTTGTGTCTTCTTGTAGTTGGTCAATACTTTTGACAAAATAATCCCGAAATTAATGAGAGCCACAGGCTGGTGTGGCTCAGCGCAGCAAAAGATAGCTTGTGAAATTAATCTCAAAAGGAATGAAATAAGTTTAAACTTCACTGATTTTTCAGTTTCACAACTGCTAAGCACTTTACTGCTTTTCTTCCAACTTGAAACACCGGTAGAACTACTAAGCAGATACACTTGAGGCTGAAAGACCTACAGTAGAATGATATATTCAATCTTTCATATTCACTTTGTGTGCTTAGCTTCTGGCAGATTTCTTTCACAATATTCTGTGAAACTCCACTGTCAAAATTTCTTTGACCACTTGATAGGACTTTGGTACATGATAGGACACCCTGAAGAACTTTGCACATCTCAGATTATTTAGGAGTTTTGCAAGTCTTAACAGTGGTTTAGAGGACCAAAAGGACTCAAATCTTGCTCCAAAATGAAACAGTGAGGCTTCTAAAAGTTCTTCCTCCATGCTGGAGAGAATGACAATTATTAAAATCATACTTTCAAAATCAAAAGATGTAATTTCAGCTGGAATGAACCATTTTTTTTCTCGTTTTTTTTTTACATTTGTGTTTTAATGGCTGAATCCATGACAAAGCTTATAGATGTTTTTCTAAAACAGACATAACTTCACAAACCTTGCTATTCTGACAAAGTGGAGAATGCCAGCAAAATTAGTTTGAAAAGAATACAGTCAATTTGAATAGTAAACCCATTTGCTTCCACCTAAGTCCAATTCATTTTTCACCGAGAACAATTTAGTTCATATTAAATAAATAAAATTACAAAATCTAAACCCAGCACCTAGGTGTAGGAAAGCATCTCCTGTTACAGTGCTCCCAGATGGGGCTTGTGAAGGAGTAAAGCTAACACAGCTTGTAGATAAGTACCTGAGATAAGAAAAAGAACTTGAATTAATTTGGTTTGTCCCTGTATCTTTTCATACTGGCATTAATTTAAGCTGCTCAGCAGTCACACAAATGTGCTCAGTTTCCTGTCATACGCCATAAAGAAGCAGAAGATGTTAGAAACTTGACTGACAGTAGAGTACATTACTATGTTTGTTACCACCCTGAAGACAACTTCTTGCAAGACTGGTTACCTAAAATGTCACGTTATTCCCAACCACATTGGAATGAAGTATGATGTCATGGCTTCACTCTGTCTTAAACCCACAGTGGTTTATGGAGGTGTGAAAAAACTTGACAAAAACTCTGTTACATGAGAGTATCACACTGTTTGATGCTCTATTTGATCTTGTAGTCAAAGGTTCTTGTGTTTCTCCTTAAACATCAGCTGTTATTTTTCTTTGTCTGAATTTTGGGATGAAAGACATGCTGAACTCAAAATTTCAGACCTAGATTTCTTTTGTCCCAAACCCTGAAAAGTTTTAAAATAGAAAATAAAAAGTCTTGAATGTTCTAAAGACATTTTAAAAATTTTGTACAGATACTTCAGAGGTATTTAAATAAAAATAAATTTATACTCATTTTAAAATGAAAGCTCTCAGCTAGAGTGAAAAAGTTGCCTCAAAGAAGGTGGACTCGAAGAGAAGATGGATAGGCCAAGTACATAGGCCAAGAAAATGGATAGGCCAGAGTAAATCATAGGTAGGATAGGCTATTTAAAAAAAAAAGCCTCTTAACAATCAGATTTAACATTTTTCCTGAATGGCACAGTACATCACCGAATGCTGTTGGCACACAAAATCACCTGAACTCAACAAAAAACATTTATGTCAAAACTTCAGAGCAAGGCTTCTAAACATTTATAATATGACTTTTGAAGTCACAGACTTCTTATAAATTACTCTGGTCCAACTCTTATAAGATTGCTTCTGTCCTTCATGCTTGAAAACAAGTGGTACGAATGTATCAGACACAGCTTTGGTCAGGTGATAGACATTTGGAAACAATAGGATAAAGACAAAGTCTAGGTACTTTCTCTTGTGTTCTGGAAGGTATTATGCAGGAGTTATGACCTGATCAACTTCAATTTGCAATGCATCGTGCTAAAAATCACACCCTGTCTGAGTTTTCAGCCATTAAAATGTTACTGAATCCTAAAGCTGAGTTTGGAATTCGAGCAGCCTTTGGACACCATTAGCCAGTGTGACTTATCAAGAGAAGCAGTAAAATAAGGGACAAGGGATTACAAAACCGAATGGTCATTCCTAAATGAGATAATTCATCAAACTAAGAATTAGTTTTTTAGTGCAGTGGACACTATCACTCCTCAGAAAAAGTAATATTCCACACTAGGCTTGAAGTATCTTTAAAGTGTTAGTAAATGGTAGCTGTATCACTTTTACCTTAAATTAATGTGGTTGCTTTGCTAGAGCACTGATACCTACACCCATGTTTTTTCTTGACCTGCATGGAAAAGCTACCAAAGCCAGTTTAAAAGTAATCCCTAATTTTTCTGAACACAAACATCGTGAAGTAAAATACATCAAGTTATTTGAGTCAATAATCAAAAGGGGCATATTTTCCTATGACAAAGTCAATTTCTGGCAAAAGGTGTGGTAGAAATTTACAGCACTAAAAAGCACTAATAGAATAAAATAGCTTTTAATCTCCACTCATTTTTCTTCCCTCAGAGGATAAACAAGAGTCTCAATGACACAACTGCCACATCAGCTATGGTGATGTGTCCTGCCTCTCAGTTAATATTCATTGTTTTTTAATTAATTATTAGAGAAAATTATTTATATTATGTTTGTGAACTTCTAGGGAAAAAAAAACAAACAACCTGCATTTGTGTACAATTTTCTTACAGGAATGTTTTTTGTGGTTGAACAGTTTCACAGCTTTATAACTGTATTCATAAAGTTTACTTCATGAAAAATGAAGGGAATTCAAAATTTTTGTATCTATACTTGCAGTAGTCAAGTGCCATAACTCAGGGAGAGTTGTTCTAGATAGGAAGCTATTCATCAAAGTGAAATATCAACCTTCAGTAATGTGTGACTACTGCTCCACAGCCTCTGTTTGTGGCGCTTCATCATGGAGCCCAAAGCCAGCATTTTAGCCTGGATGGCTGTAGGGATGAAGGGTGACTGCAGTCCTCCCTGAAAGAGATGGTTGTAACACTGCATGACTGTGTGTGGGAAGGGAAGAAAAAAAAAGGGATTGTTTTTCCTCACCATCCTTTTTTTTCCAATAATGCTGGGGGTTTTTTTCCTGAAAGTCACATACACAAAATTGATGGGAGTCAGAGAGAGCTGACTAGTAAGGGTGCTCAGGAAACCAGGCTGTAACTATCCATTATCAGAACAGGGATGTGCTCAGTTTCAGTGTTTTGAGCAAGGAAGGGAAATGGTACCTGAAGGAATACTTCTGGCTCTTCTACACGACTGAATTAATTTTGTCATTATCCTTGGGGTGATAAAATTCAATTTTGCTGACAGTACTTAGAAGCTTTGAGCTATCTGCGCTACCACCTCATCAGAAAGAAAGGATAATTATTTTTGTAGGAATGCCCTCCTTTGACACAGGCATCCTAGATTCTTCCCCTATCTCTAGGTAAAGCTTCTCAATTCAGCATGTTTACTGGTTTAGAAAGACCCATGTCTTGATCTTGATATGCCAAAATTCAGGAAATAAGAAGCACAACAAAGAACAATAAGACTAGGACAAGAAAATAAGTATTTTAGATCATTTACAGTGAAAATCTATTTGGGATAAACAATCAGAAATTATATTTTATTTCCTCTTAAAATGGAATCAGGTTTGTGAAAATTTGAGACCTTCCACTTCATTTCCTAATTTAAGAAAGGATAGTTTTTATTGCAGTTTGAGTTAGTCTCATAGAAGTACAGTCGAGTTTGAAACTGCCTACTCAAGGATTCCTTTGCAGCATTCTGTTTCTAGGTCAAATGAGATAGAATTTTATGATTTTATAAAAGGTACTGTCTTCTAACTAGATTTTATTCAGAAATTCATGATCTAATTTATCTGAGTTCTTTTAGCAGTTCACAAGCTCTTCTCATTGCAGGTCAGACTGTGAGACTTCCTCAAAAATTCTCTTTTCCTACATTTCCTTATTTCTGGACTGAATGAAATTAAAAACTTAATTGCTTTTTATTTTCTTCTTCAAGTTAATAAAAATGTTTTTAGTTAGTGTGTCACTGATCACACCAGATTATCTCCTAACTAAGATTAGTGTGTTTGTTTCATTAATTTCCCTCTTTAGAACAGTCAGTAAACACAGGGAATCCAAGATCTTTCAGTAGCAAAGGGATTTGGTGCATGGTAAAATAGACAATACATCAAATTCAAATACCTACATTGAAGAAATCAATCATAATACTTTTTTTTAAAAAAAACATGGATCAAATTTATTTTCAATTAAAATGACAAAACTGACAACATCAAGCCTGTATACAAGTAATGAAGTATGACTACTTGTAGCAGCAAAAGTGAATACATTCTTTTGGTCTTAATATTATGTACCTTGGTACAATCATTAGGGAACAGATTCTTATCTAAGATAAGCTTCCATAATTACACTAGGAAGTTATGACATGGTACACCATCTGAGAATCTACTTTGAATATCATACTCATTTGCACCTAATTTCAGCTACTCCTGGGGGTTTTTTTCTAATATGAGGATTTTTAGATAACTACTGAATAAAAGAAATTTCTTTTTGAGCTTTGTAAAGACAACCTTTGAAACCTACTATGATGTACAGGATATAATCTACAAATCATGTCAACAGAGTTTATTTCCTCTGATTTCACACTATAGCTTTAGGCATCTGCTATAGCAGATAGAAGCAGCTTCTGATAGCTCACTAAAGCTATCATCCCACCAAATGACTTGAAAAAAGGGCTAGCAGATTTTGTAAAAACAAAAAGAAGGGAGGAAAGTAATAGTAAAAGAGAAACACAAAGCTGGCTTGTACCAAAACAAGACATGTAGCTGCCAGATTGTCTTCAGCAGTGAGACAATGAATGTATGTTGCCCACTACTCTTAATCTTGTCATGTGAAGTAGTGCACAGTGGCAGAGAATGTTAGAACTGATTGTAATTGGAATAATAACCAGACTGGTTTATCATCATCTTACAATCTTTCCAGGACATAAATTTTGTTCTTACTACATATAAGCCAAGTGTTTTCATAAACCTGTAAATTCTGCTAGTATAAATTGGAAATTATTTTGATTCACCTTAAAAAATGGGACTGTGTTTGTTATCTTTTGTCAGATATCTGAATTTGATATACTATCCATAGTACTAAACTCTGAATTTCCTCAATATTTAGTTAAGGAAATATTCAATTTCCTTAATATTTATTTTAATATTTAAAGAATCTAGTTCCACAACACATACTGATATAAAGCACAGAAACAGTTTGTTCAATGTGCTTTGAAGTTAATGATAAGAACCAGATTATGTTTAAGAAACTGTCTCTCCAAACAAGTGTTTACTTGAAGAAGAGTCATGATTTAGCAGGTCAGAAAAATTCCAGTTTCCAAGGGACATCCTGAGCACTAAACTCTGTATATGCAAATAATACTACTTTGCAGCTAGCAGTGACAGATGTGAGGGGACACAGGGTGGCCTGTTTCAGAAGCTCTGCAAACTACAGTTACAAAGCAAGCAGTTATAAGTAGCTTGGCTGGAGTATCCTGGCATAACTTTTTGTGGAGGGTGAGGATGGAATGATTCTAAAGAGCTTCTTGGTACAGCTGTCATTCCAGTCAGTATTACTTGGGCCACCACTGTGATAACTTGAACTCCCACCACCACTGCATCATTCACTATGCTGTTTGATCCTAGGAAACCCTGATGCTGGGCTGTGACTTCAAAGCTGTTACCATACCTGCATGTGTGGAACGTTATCTACTGTAACTAATAAAAAAGTACTGAAAATTATTAACCCTTCTGTTACAGACTAAGTTTCTATTTCTTAGAAATATATCCTGTACCAATGTGATTTTAAGTTCCTAAATCAACCCAGCATACACTTTGTTCCTGATTCCATCTCTGGGACTGGATTTTCAGTTTGGTGTTCATAATGTTTCATTTTTGGCATAATACTGGTCTATTTCTTCTTCAGAGCCTTCAAGTTAGTACTCCCTGTCCATAAATTAACTACAAGATGCAAGATTAATGTCACCCCTACCCAAACCCTAGTTATCTTTCTGAAACACCCTCTCATTAAGGCTTCAAAAGTAGAAAGTATTTCATGAAACAGATCCTTTAAAAAAACCCGAAAAACCAAAAAAAAGTATGCACACACACACCCTCCTCTGCTTAAACCTGCAGAATAACAAATAAATAAAAGACTATCTACACACAAAGTATGTACTCAAACATATGTGACTCCTTCATAGGGACTCCATGTAACACTGACTTTGGGTCAATGACATGACATCTCTGAGAGGCACTGGAAAATTGCAGCCCTGATTATTGCTCTGTAATATGATTGGCAAATATGGCAAAATACTGAAATATATGTACTAGACATGCTTTTGCATGATGGACATGTAATAATGATAAAACATACACAAAAACTGGATTATTCTCTAGAGACAGACACTGACCTCCTCTCTGTGGTGCCCAGTGACAGAACCAGAGGGAAGGCCCTGAAGCTGTGTCAGGGGAGGTTTAGGTTGGATATTATTAGAAAAAAGTTCTTCACTGGAGCAGGCTCCCCAGGAAAGTGGTCACAGCACCAAGCCTGACAGAGCTTTTGGAAGCCTCACAATAAGCATTTGGAAAAAATTCTTGGGGACAGGGTATGACTCTTGGGGTGTCCTGTGAAGAGCCAGGAGTTGGACTTGATGATCCTTGCAGGTCCTTTCCAACTCAGTATATTTTGTGATTCAACAATATATATTAGAATATAACTATTTACTTTTTGATTATTGATTAATTATTAGTCTTAAATCAATTACATTTATGAATATGATTCATTAGGGCTGTAATAAAAAATGCAAATGTATTACCTAAGATATTTTTTCCTTAATATTGGAGGGCAAGATACCTTTTTTAAAGAAAAAGATAAAAAAGAGGACTCCAAGTAATTTAATTTTATTTGATCTCAGATATTTTAATGTTGTTCTAAGGCAAAATTTAAGGACCTTGTTAACATAAAATGTCAGAATATTTTAAAACTTAATGTGAGCTGTAAAAACCTTAGAAGTCCCTAGAAAGGCTCAAACTCACAGCTAAGGAAGATGCTTGATTTGATGATTTCTGGACCTGAGTCTGTTTCTATATAACTTCAAAGTGTTCCTCTGCATTCCAAAATAAAAACAATCCGTGATACTTTGGGATTTAGTATTAACACTAAATCAGGGAAACATTCCAATATTATTTAGTGAAAAATAGGAGTAAATTCTAACATTCTTATGGATTTAGAAGTCTCTAAGGTATTTCAGGGAAACAAAGTGCTGTCAATATACATTAACTGTTCCCCTTATTCAAAGACCACTGAACTCAACAAGGATTTTATGAAGAGCCAAAAAGATTTAAAAGTTTCCATTTCCCTTGACTTTTATCTAGAAAGGGTGTGAAAACAATCCTCCTTCAGACTGGCTGGATAATCAGTTGCTATTTAGGCCTTAAGATGTGCACGGATGAGATGTTAAGGCTTCTATGCCCCATGGAGATCAGTTCTGGAAATTGCACATGAGGAGTCACATCCTTCTCAAAGTTGTGGACATATCTGCTTACTGAGAGCAGCTCAGCACAAAGTTCTCCTACAGTGATCTGCTGCAGCTAAGCAGGCAAGTTTCAGTGAGGGACAGGCACTTTAGTCTTCCTTCTTATTTTTCTGTGCTGTCATTGCAGACCAAAATGCAAAAAAAAAAGAAAATCATGATTTCTAGAGGCTTCTAGTTCAATTAGTGTTTTCCAAAATTGAGAGAGAGAGAGAGAGAGAGAGAGAGAAGATATTTCATCTTTCTTTTCCAAGAGTTAGTTACAATTTTGCCCTGAAATTAGTATAAATCCCTAAAAAATGCTTCCTGCGCAGAACCCAGATGAACTATTTATCTCATATGTGATCTAGGCACCCTCTAATCTCTGGCTTTCCCTTAGTTTTACAATTACAGAGCTTAATCTGTTTTAAGAGACCACTCTAACACTGATGAGCTCTTCTTTCCTCACTTGAATCCTGACTTTTCTCTCAAGACAGGAAGATTAAATCGAAACACCGTGCAGCCTGCTTCAGATGAAGCCATTATGGCATGGTGCTTTCAGTTCAGATTGGTGAAGTTCTAAATTTAAAAGTAATTAAAGAATGAACCTAGAATATAATTTATGCTGAAATGCATTTTCATCAATTCAGTTTTTATATATGCTGTTGGAAAATTAAAATGGTTGTCATATAAAGTTTCTTGAGAGCTGTAAATTGTTTGCATATTCTGCTAAGGAGAAAGCAGTCTGATGAATCGATTACATTTCAAAACACGCATGAGAAAATAAGATAAAAAACTGAATTAAACAGAACAATAATCCTGAAAGATAAGCTTGAGAGAGACATTTTTATTTACTCATTCAAAAGATGTCCACCAGTGTCCTTCATCTGACTCTTTTAAGGTCTGTTCTGTTGCATTTAAGATCTTTTTCTTTTAGTTTTATCAAAGTTCCCTTTTAGAACAGGGTTGCATACTTCTGGAGAAGGAAGCATAGAAGGGTTCATCTTTTTCTTAGGATGGTACCTCAACACCTTAACGTTAAGCACCAGGAAACCATTCCTATCTAGCCAGGAAAATCAGACTTGAGGTCTTTTCTTGAAGATTTTAAAGAGCAAAACTATCAGCTTGTTGAGTTTTGATTTATTGGAAAATGTGTATCTACTGCCTTAGGGTGATGGCCAAGTAGACAGACACAGGTCAGAAAGCAGTGTTTTGACCTGCCTTAGGAACAACTGCCTACCTAGCAGTGTAGATGTAAAAAAATTAATCAGAATGCATACAGAAAGCTGAGCAATCTAGGACGGTAACTGCTATTTTATCTATGACACTTGCATGCAGTAGAAAACAAAAACGACCTAATAATATTCAGCATTTTCAGTGTCTTAAATGTCTTAAAATGACTTTATAGTTAAATGACTGAATAAACTTCCACAGCATCTACTCTGAATGATTATGGAGTATGATGATCCTTAAATAAAATAAGACTCCAGCTTCTGCTTTCCTTATACTTAAATCTCTTAATCTTTAATATAAATATCCCCACTAAAAACACAGAAGAACTGCATCAGCAGTTGTCAGGGGGAACAGCAGTACCCAGCAAGTCAAACAAGTAATTCACTGAAGGGCAAGCCACTGTATTGGGCTGTGAGACTTTAACAGTGTTAAAATTAGCAGAGCATTGCCAGAAGTGTGTCTGTATACTTTTGTTGGATGATACTACAAGTTGCAGTATGTAAAAAGCTGACAAAGGGAGAAAGGATGAAAGCAAAAGGCTAGGTTATAACAAATGATAATAAAACTCTTGCCAAGTCAAATTACTGAGAGTCTCATATCAAAAGCAGCTTCGACAATAATGGCATTCCAGAGTCCATAAAATTAGTCATGATTCAAGGATAAAAACATCAACAATTTGCATAAAAGCTTTCCTTTAAAGATTTAGTACTGTGTACTAAATGATAAAAAAAAAAAGCAAAAGCACTACCATAACAGCAACACTTTAATATAGGTATCCATTATCTAATGCTTATATAATGGAAGCCAAATTGAGCTCATTATTATCAGCGCTATTATGCTGAATACTAAATGAACTCATCATAGAAACACACTTGCTTATAAAAACTATTACCACAACATCAGTGACAAGGAAAAAAAATTGTATGCATGCAAACTTCCTGAGATGACTAATTTGATTTCAGTGTTAACTTCTAATGCATTATTAATCAATAGTTCATTATACTTTAGGATAGTATTTAGTTTATTTGTGGTTTATTTGTATACATTGCATTTCTGTAATCTTTCACTGTATTGCACTTTATTCCTATGTAAACAATGCTGGTTGTTCTGATACAGATTTACAGTAAATGCAAGCGTGATATGTTTCTGTGTAATACAAATTTGTTCTGTTTTCCAAAACCAGGAGAGGTACAAAAAAGGAGACGCCATTCAATGTAAACAATAAGCTGAAGCTATGAGAAAAGACTGAAAATTTTACTTTTTTAAATCACTTGCATAAGTTTCTTGTTAAAAGATATACAAATATGGTAGAATAGAAGTTTTAATGTAACAGAATCATGTATATGAAACAGTAAGTTACTTGGTGACTGCAAGCCTTGGGATTTATTTTTTTGTTTGATATCAAACTAAAATGCAATACTTGCATGATGGAACATTTGTATTCTTTCTGTCAGAACTGGATAAACCATAACTTCTATTAAAAGTGGTGTTTCAGAGTAATTTCAGAACTCCAACATGATTTTCTGGTAATAGAGTTTACGATCAACAGAATAAAGGAAGTTGTGATTCCTGGAAGGCAGATGTCCTCATCTTCACGACCATTTTAGCACCTAGAGAAGTTACTAAAAAGCTCTTTTTACCCAATGTTTCACATTAAAAAAAAAAGACTGTGATTTTTATTTACTTTTCTTTGATATTTTCATTTATATTCGCATTGGAAATTCAACTGTTTGTCTAAAAACATCACATTGTGTAAAACTAAAATGAAAATTAGAAGTGAATTAGAAAATATTTTCAAAAATAATTTCAAAATATTTAAGTCATTCTTCTAAAATGAGTTTTGTAGAAATATCTTGGAAACAAAATTGAAACCTAGTTCTCCTGTCATGAAGATGTTGGGTATGATATAATCTTTCTCTGATGATGTCCTATTTACAGAGGAAGTACAGTAATCATTTTGCTTCCTTGTAATACTGAGAGAGTACTGGAAATCTTTAGAAAGGCTGAAGCTGGCTGCCAAAGGAAATCAAAGTGATAATACTGGGGAAAATTTGTTTGCCTGTTATTAAATGGTATGGTGGCATTAATTTATAAGTTGATTCACATAATGTCATTCTTTTCATCCTTGTGTTGAAGGCCTGAAATACAATCAAAAGGAAATGAGCCGAAAAAGGAATTATTATGTCTTATTATATATACAGATTTTGAAGAAATTTTTTCAGAAGTTTTTCAAATTTCAATGCCATCTTTCTTTTTGTGCAATGGTCCTTTTTTGTGAGAGGAGTCTTCAAATTTTATATTCTGTTTCCATGGAGTAATTAAATAATATGTATACAAATTCTCTTCTATGATGTTATTCTTTACAGCAGCACAGGCATAATTTTCAAATGGTATACATAT
>VWYI01026216.1:0-36664 GCA_013399455.1 Anthoscopus minutus | reverse complement strand
GAGGTTCTACTCCATTTGAGTAACTCCATTTTCAAACCTAGAAAAATTAAGAGAAAAAAGCTTCTTCAAAAGGTCTTTAGTCTGTACCAGTAGAGCTGAGAAGATTTTGAAGAGCCAGAAGGCACAGGAACTGTTTCCCACTTTGGTCTAGTTATGGATGTATTTCAGTAAATTCTAAGGCAATTAGTTCCTGGCTGGAATGAGAAGCAGTTGTCCCATGCTGTCATTGTTTACATAGGTATGACTGGAGCAGCAAAACTTCTTTGTTCTGAGAAAATATAATTTCATTTGCAATCACCTTACAGCATAACTGCTAATACAGCAGTTTTCATATACTTTTACACATATTCTCATGAAACTTTTGTGTTTACAACACAGGTGAAGAACAAGAACATCACTGGTAGCTTTCACCCTGAATTATTGAAATGATATTTCCCATCAGCCTCATAGGCTGTTAAACCTGCTCATTTAATGAAATTTGACTTCAACCCTTGCCCAGCAAAAAGTTTTTTATGCATTTCGGGAAAAACTGTCTAGGAGTGTTTCAGCTGTTACAGCCACTACTGAAGGTTTACCAGAAGCCCAGTCACCCAGGCTAGTGACAATTGTCAGGCTTCTCTGACTTAACACTACAGTCACTGATAGGTTCCCCTGTGGAAGAGATATTGTCTTCATGTTATAAATCATTATGTCCTGTGCTGTCCCAGATGTCTCTGCTAGTATCCAGCTTTCATTTCTTGAGAAGTTTACTTCACCCTCACTTACAACTACTCATTCTTATGGTGACAGTATTTAATCAATTTCACATTTATGTATAACATTTAATGGTCTTCATAATTTTTAGTTTTGCAACATTGCTAAAAACCTTGTGCACTAATTAGGAGCAAACAAACCTGCTCATCTACTCTTATATAGATCAGAAGTTTAAATTTACAGAAGTTTAAATTCTAGATGTGATGCAGACAAACTCCACAGAAGACAATAATAGACAGGCAAATATTGAATACATGAAAATATAAATATTACAAAGCTATTTTAGCTTTTGGCTGAGATAGCATAGTTGTTGTCCTATTACACATTTTATTTCATTTTTTCAAGGTTATGCATCTCTCCCCTTAAACTGTGACAAATGCAAACCCACATTTATACAGCACCATTTCCCTAGCCTCTGTCTGTCTTGTTTTGGAGAGGTTTTTGGTTTTTTTTTCACTTCAAGCAACATTTTTTAAAAATTTTTTTCCCCCTTCCCTGGTGGTCATGTATGTCCACCTTTGAGACATCCAAATAAACAAAATGCCTGTTTAAATTCTTACAGGATTTTCATTTTATGCAGAGCAGCAGGAGGAATGTTGTGCCTTTTCTGGTGCAGAGCTAAATTTCCCACCAGAACCATATGTCTGCAAAGCGCACCTTCTCTCTCCCTCAGTGGATCCCAAGGGAAGTGAACAAGAAATGTGGCAACTGCCTTCTTTCAGCTACAGGCAAGTATAGTAGGACATCTTTGTGACACCTACACCACTAAAGATTGCACTTCACTTTCAGTCCAGTAAACCAAAGATGCCAGGTGACTTTCAGCAGAGACACTGATACACAGTGTTGCTTCCCTTCTCACCAGTAGCACCCTCCAGGTGGTTGCAGGACTGACTCAATTCACAGTTGTCTTGTAAAGGTACTTCAAAACCTTGCCAGAAGAAAGAACCAAGTGACAACGCCAAAGGTATTTACTTGGAGGACTACAGGGTTTCTCTACTGAGCAAATGCTACTTTCAATTCTAGCTGAAAATGCAGCCAGTGCTAAGCTTTTTTTACCTTAGATAAACCCTTGGTTGCAGAGTGAAAGCACTTCTCTGGCTCTCAGTAAAACTGGGCCTTGATGAGAATGTTAGATGTACGTGCTAGACTGCACTTGAAGTTTGAACCCTGCAGTGTTGCAGTCCCTGTCTTGCAGCAGTGTGAACCTTCAGTCTTAGCACTTGTGAGTGGTAGGTAGTAAAGGCATGATCCAGATCCAGATTCCATAGCTGCATTTTCATTGCGTGCTGTGGGGAACACCAGCTTTTTCCCCGCAGCTGCCGTGGCTGCATCAGCTGTGGTTTACTGTAAGGTAACTTTTAGTTAGTCAGGTTTGGTATGGTGATTCTGCTGATACCAGCAGAAAGCTCAGGGTGGGTTGCATAAGTGAAGAGGACAGGTGATTGTGATTGGATGCAAAAGGCATCTCAGCTGGTATGTAGTGAGTATATTGACAAATAACTTTGACAAGGAAGGAAAAGGCAAAGTGAGGTCTAGTATGATGTGCACATTATAACTGGATGATACAGACCTACCACCTTTATATTTCTTATCTGTATTCCTGTAGCCCTTCAGGACTCCTGATCCTGTTGATACCAGTACTTTATAAAGAAAATAAAAATACATAGTCCAAATTTACTATTCCCATAGAGCAAATAGAATGGGAAACAAGGAGGAATTATGTAGGATCAGAACAAGTGATCTTGGCATACTAGAATCTGATGTACCTTCACTGGTTTTGCTAGTTTTTTGTAGTAAGTAAAAGCCTAAACAAAGAAAGGGAAAGTTTTAAAATAGAACTATATATTATATTTATATATTTCTAGGGAGCTTTTACTAAGTAAATAGGTAATGCAAAGGATTTTGTCTGAAGGAGCTTATTAGAGCTGAAATCCATGAGGAGTCACAAAATATTGCTACTGAGGGCAAATGTTCTGTATATGATGCCACAGAGAAGGGACTACATCAACACAGAGCAGGATAAGATTGTGAGAATGACAGGGAAAGAAAATAACTCCCTGATGTGTCTAAGACATAGTTTTATTTGTTAAAGCAGTTGAAAGGAGGCTTGCAATAATTCAGAACTAAGTGCCAAGAGAAGAGGCTTTGCAAAAGATAGGGAATGTTGCAATTTATGAACCTGAAAGTAGAGTGGAAGATAACACAAAGTAATGGTCATGCTTTTTCCTGAGGGTCATGTTTAAGGATTTTGTTCAGTTGCCGAATTTAAAGTATAACTTAAAATAGAATTAATTTTGTCTTTCTTCTCTTTCCCTTTTCAAATATCATGGGCTTGACATCAATGCCTGATAACATTTTCTTGCCCCCAATTTAATCCATCCTTCCATTTCTTTTTTTTAAGGAGTGTCAATCATCATTTAGGCTTATGTAAAAGAGAAAATTATTATCCTACTAGTGTTTAACAGCTGCCTAATCCTGTATGAGTAAAATGCCAACATGCACTTCAACTTACATTTCTGTTAGGGAAACTCACTTTCTAGGCATAAAAGTGGACTAGAGAGGAGAATGGCCTTCACAGATTGTTGTGTGCCTGCATGAGCATTTGAACTTTAGGTGTCATTCTTTGTCCTTAACAAGAACAGCGTATTTAGAATGAAAGATACAAAGAATGTCCTCAAGTTGCTTGCAGTAATTTCAAATTGTTTTCAGAAGGGACAACAGCTAAATAGATTAACAGTCAAGGTGAGTTCTGTCCTGTGTAAGTGGTTGTGAACCTTATGCTAAAGGTTGTACTGCTCATAAATGCAAATTCTGCATCACCATGACAGATCTAATGGTGCTGTTAAGTCCAGGGTTTGGTGATTTCCTCAGCTGGAAGACTGGATTTTCAGACTTCTTGCTTTTACTGTAGACTAATTTGCTGCACTTCATATCAAGCAAGAAATACTGTATATCAGGATGAAATTCATGTGCTGCATCTTCTGATCCTTGCAAACAGGAAATAGGCTTTGCTCAGCTCATCACCTAATCTTGCCTATTCCTAAATCTGTGATCTTTATGGCCTTCTCATGCTTTAGTAGATGGTTTCATTCAGCTTGTACATGCTTATGGGAAAATAGAAGAATCCAGGTGCATCAGCTTTTAAAAAGGGTGGTTGCTGGCAAATGCTTGATCATAGAGTACTTGAACACCATCAAATTAATGGATGGTAAATTCTGTTATTGCCTGTTTCTACTAAGTGGAGCAAATGAACAGTATGATCAAACCTTAGCCTTGGCTGGATCAATTTGCTTACACTGCATGTGTTGTAATAATTTCTGTCCTAAGTGCCCTTAAAATCAGGCTGCTTATCAAGCTAAAATACAATGAAAGAACTCTGTAATGGTCAGGCAGCTGATTAAGGAGTGTGAATTTCAGATAGAATTAATTTGTGCTTTGATACCTGAAAATATATATTGACCTACCTTTTCCATTTACTTCATCTTACGTATAATTCTCCTGAACAGGAACTTGAAGAAATGATTTATTTTATTATTTACTTCAAAAATGGATAAAAATAATGATGTTGAAAGTTATAAAATGCAATGGTCAAACATAAGACTTTGTAGAATTTTATTCTCTAGAAAATACGTCCTGGGGTTGAAATTATTACTGCTTTTACTTAGTTTGGGTAATTTTAATAAGTAGCTGATGCATTTCGTAGTATTGATAGAACAAACGGGATATAAGATGACCTAAGGACTTTCTTGTGAATCAGCATATTCAAAAAACATGGCAAGTATCAAGTATACAACACTACCATTTTTTAAAGTAACTATATTACCTTCATTTAATTTCTGCAGTTTTGAATCATTCTCACTTTATTAGTGGAGAATTATTTTAAGGAGGTTGAGCTCTTTAGGGGAGCCATGCAATGCTGCAGGTCACAGTAACAAAAAATATTAATTAGCTTCATGTAGTTTAAGTGGAATTTTAGTCAATGTTGTAAGCTGCTATAAGAGATTTTTTTTCCATCACAGTACTGTGAAATGTAGACATGCAGGTAGTATAATGATTCCTACTTCTGTAGAAATACTAAAAGAGCTCATGTTCATGTCCTGAGATCCCATCATATACCACAAAACCGAGAGGTTTAAACTTAGTCTAGAGTACCTTTCCATCACAAGAAGCTGTTCTGGAGATGAGGGAGATACACCAGAGAAGTGGTTGTCACAGCTTGTCAGTGACAGTATTGGGACACTGCAGGCAGTGTATTTTATGTGAGTCATAAAAGTCCCTCTTCAGATAACATTTGGCCCTTACAGCTGCTGTGCAACATTGAAAAGGCATGGAACTCAAACACAAAGGCTGGGATGATTTTCCCTCAAACCAAACTATTTTGCCTTTTTGAAGGGTATTGGGAAAGAACCATCTAGTAGTTTTTTCTCCCAATAGATCTGCTTAAACAGGTGTTTTGTGCCAATGAGGCCTATATTGATAAGCTCATTTCCATTCTAGCTTTCTTGCTTTGGCAAGCAGAAGTCCAGTTATGTCATTAAACCAACATCTGGCCCTCATATTCCTGACATACTGAACCAAAAGATGTCTGCTTTTATCTTCATTTCCTTGTTACTATATGGGGAAATTTATTAATTTATTTGTTTACAGAGAAGTCTTCTGCATATTAGCATTTCCCTCGACAGGAGGAAGACCTGTGGAGCACTGTCTTTTTTCTGGGGAGATAGGACATGTTAGAGCATCTTCTGCCTTGTCCTGTTTTCAGAAGGCTCATGGGCTTCTCAAGTGCTTAGCCTTAACTGTGTGGTCTGTATTATACCTTTTTAACTGTTAGTGGGGTCCAAAGAAGCAAAATAATTTTTGGCACCATTTTGACTCATGGAGAGAGCAAAACTTCAAGTAAGTTCCCATGAACTTTCATCGTCACAAGACTGGACAACATAGAGATAGAGAACAGCAAAGGCTTCATATTGAAGACAGGAAAGAAGCAGAAAATGCAGCAAATTATGAGTGACTCATTTTAAGGAATGCTGACAGCTGTTGAGGTTGGAAGAGCAGAACTAATTGCAGTAAATTAGGTGTTTGAGAGGAATTGGATGGATTTTTCAGAACAATCTACCAGGGAAATGGGGAAATTATTAATTGAAGGCTATCACAGAATTTATTGTTTCTCTCAGTAAATACAAAGAGAGATAAGATTCATTTTTTTAAGGACACCGTGTGGAAAAAGGGTTTCCAATGAGTTAAATTATTTTGCAATCTCTATTAATGTTTATTAATGTTTATTAATGGATTTTGCATTCTGAAAGCTAAGTTCTGAGATTTCTACTGAATTTTCTGCAGAGGATAAAGCAGTTATAGATATGGGGGATATAGAATAAATTTATGGAAGAAATACAGAATGAGTAGAAGAAATATCTGTGAATGAAAATGTGCTAAGCTTCAATGAGAAGCAATGAGAGATTGTTATATTTTTGAGGGTAACTGATACAAGTGCAATGAGAACTAGATTGGAATGAACGTGCATGTTAAACACAGCCTCATATATTTAATGAGATATTTATACTTTTTTTTGAAAAAACTGTAAAAATTAGTTTATTGAAACAAAATATTAGGATAGCAGAATTTATAAATAATATAAATAAAATTATACCTCTACTTGTGTATAATTGACCCTGCTTATTACCTGGCTCATTTTAGCCTCCTTTCTGTTTCACCTGCCCCTTAAAGAAATATTTAAATTTGTGATACTGATAAAGGCACTGTCATTCCAAAGAGGCAGGCACCTTCTGGATTTAGCCTGTTGTGCAGATGCATGTCCGTTTATATATGCATGTGTGTACGTATACACAGCACAAATTAGACAAGTGGTATTTTCTCATCCCAGTTTTGAAGACATGGTCCTGTGTATGTGTTCTATTTCATATGGTAATAAGATAAGCAGAAATAATGTCGGAAAAGATCACTGAAGGACTCAGAACAGGAAAATATACTAAAGTGAATAAATACTAATTTTACTATTGTTTTTAGGCCCTACAGAAAATCCTAAGAAACTTTTCTTTTTTGTGTGTGTGTGCGCTAAATACTAATCTAATCTTACTTCCTCTTTAGCAATTGCTATTACCTTAGAAAATTTTTAAGAACATGTTACGAACATTCTTGATTTAAAAAGTTGTTTTTATCACCCCTTTTGTTTATGCATTAGAAATGGGCTATGTTCAAATTTTCATCCCTTGAAGGTTTAAGAAAAAGCAGAACTTTTAAATTATGCCATTCACTAATTATTCTTGACAGTTTACCAGCCTGTAAATACTGACTTTTCATAATACTCTGAAATGAAATAGCTGTAGCATGTTCACTGTATTTACCTGGGATGAACCACCTAATGCTTGCCATATTTCTACAGGAAAGGAGAAACTTCCTCTAAAAACTCACCAAAATGCAGAAGTAACATCTTGGGGGTTTGTTTTATTGTTTTCAGGGTGCTGGGTGCACCGCACTGGTGGTAGCTGTGGTGGCAAGGAAGTTAGAACTTACCAAAGCTGAAAAACATGTGCATAATTTCATGATGGACACCCAGCTAACTAAAAGAGTAAGTCACACTTTATATTCACATCTGAAAAGGATTACTGTGTATTAATTTATTTCTGCATTTGTTTTTATGTAGTCTCCTGCTTCGAACCTTTGCTGAACTTTATCATGGGTGTTATTTTGAAAGATTAGAAATTGAATGCCTTGAGTTTTTCTCTAAATTGAGGGTGACTGCAAGTTGTCAGCAAGTTTTAAGGATTTGAATATTGTATGGAGGGTCCTTGTAACTGGAATGTACTTGGTGTTAGCTAATAGTGTAGTTTCACAGCAGTTAAGTGCTGTGAACCCAAAGCTTTTGCATGGCATTTGAAAATATATTTTGTTGTAGCTAAAATAGGTGAAATGACAGATAAAAACAAGAATTTCAAGCTAAGATATGTTCTTAAGAAACCAACATATTCAGGGTTTGTGTGTGAAGCAATTTTCCAACTGCTTTTCATACACAATGCATGGTTTACTTAGTGGTACACAGTACTGAAGGACCCTGAAAGATGTGTGTATATATTATTTTTAGAATAGACTATTTTTTACAATTGGTATTTATAGAAGTATTTATTTATATATTTGTAGCATATTAATTGCTACTTATAGAAATATTTTAATTGAAAGAAAATGCAGCAAACAAGGCAATAGGAATCCTTTGATGAAACAAAACAGTTCAGCATTGAGGTAACAAGAAAATGAGTAGTACCTGTACAGTCCACTCAACTTATTTAGTCTTCATTGTTGAGAACAGTCAGTGTGGAGACAAAGGTCCTGATAACCACAGTGGGAACTCAGCAGAGTTTCTCCTTGCTGATGGGTGCAGAGGGAGGGGTCAGTGCCTGAGATGGAGACAGTAGTTCTGCTCCAGGCGAGGAGGAGGAGGGTGCTGCCCTGGCACAGCTCCACACAGCGCTGCAGCACTGCACTGCCACAGGTCCTGTGCTGCAGGGAGCCCTGTCCCATCCCCGCGTGCTGCGCTTCTCAGAACACTGCTCTGGCTGTGTTGGCTCTCATTTCTGTTCTGCTCACCACTAACAGCCTGTATCTCCTCTAAGGAGTCACAGTGAGGAAAGACTAAGGATGAGTCTTTCTCATATAGGTTTAAAGGGTGTCTGAAAAGGTGTCTTTCTGAGCTTGTTGATGTACATTCCTATTGCAGTCAGTTAAGGTCTTTTTGATACTAGACCACAGAAAACAATTTGTCCCTTCCTAACACACTTTTCTAATGTTATCTGACAGCTGAGCCCAAAATATGTCTCAGAGATTGGCCAGATTTTCAGTCTGGTGTTTATGCCTTTTGAAGTTTATTTTGTTCATCTATTCTTTATATAAATATCAGTGTTAGTCTAATACTCTATCCAAGAGGTGCTTTCATAGCTGCAAACTCGTGAAACTTAAAGCACGTGAGAAGTGAACCAAGAGAACAAATCCGAGATGCACATCAAATCACAAATCATGCAGATTCTGGGGAGCTCTCTTCACTGCCTGAAGCTAGCCATACCTGGTGGAAATGCAAGGGCTGCTTAAGGACTGTGAGGAATTCTCTCAACCATGGTTGTGCTTTCAATGAAGACAGGACAAAGTTCTCCAGCATTTACAGGTGCAAGGTGGGGAGGCCTGTTTCTGGGCCAAGCTATTCCTGCAATGGCTTGGCTCTGACACTTCAGTTACTGGCATGATGTAAAGCTGGAGGGAGAGAAAATAAAGATGAATAATTAGGACAATTTTTCTTTCCAAGTAACCTAGTCATTCAGCTGTTAATCAACATTACATTGAAATTATTTGTATGTTTTTAAGCATTCTTGAAAATTTTTTTTCAAGAGTTTAAAAAGAGAACTGTAAGTACTCTTAACATTTTATGGAAAGCCTCATTTAAAAAGAAAAGTCAAAGTACTTTTTAAATAGACCTCTGCCCACATTAATTGACAACATATTTATCATCTTCTTGTGGAACATTAAAAAAAAAGGAAAAAAAAAAGAAAAAGAAAGCAAAAAAGTGCTCAAACAGCTCTGGAAGTTTAAAAGGCTGTTAAATTGCTAAGAGAATTAAGTGCTAACCATAGAACAAGAAAGAGAGAAATGTTATGGTCCTACTGAATACATTTAATTAACATATAGATAATGCATTAGTATTTCTTCACTGTAATTTATATTGTCATAAACACTAAACAGTTCCAACTCATTGAAAAGTTAAAATTATTCTGGATGCAAAAAGATTTGATCCGAACATCACATCTATATTACAAGGAAACTGCTCAGCAGACTCCTTAATCCAGTTGTTGCTATCTTCCCCCACTACCCACAGTTAGGATAGCATTTCAAAAGCTTTAAGAAGAGTTAATAACAGAAAAATGAAAACATAACATAGTACTACTTTTGTCAGCCTGGTGTTTTTCTTTTATTAAACAGGTTAAAAATGCAGCGGCCAATGTACTCAGGGAAACATGGTTAATTTATAAAAACACAAAGCTGGTTAAAAAAATAGACCATGCAAAAGTAAGGAAACATCAACGCAAATTCTTGCAAGCTATTCATCAGTAAGTACTGTTTTGCTTTGTTTTTCCTCTCAAGGTGTTTTTCTCTATTAGTT
Source organism: Anthoscopus minutus (assembly GCA_013399455.1). NCBI lineage: Eukaryota > Metazoa > Chordata > Aves > Passeriformes > Paridae > Anthoscopus > Anthoscopus minutus. The sequence continues at coordinate 26,748 of VWYI01026216.1, read as the reverse complement.
TCTTTTTCTCTCAGTCACTCTTAGTCCCATCCTGCCCCTTCCCTCCTCTCCCCCTACCATTCCCTTCCCTTCACAGAAGATTGTTTTGGAGGTTGATTTTCTTTCAAAGTAAGACAAAGATAAGGTTTTACTGTATTATCTGTTTTCAATAAAAGAAAAATGTATGCTGGCAGACTGGCAGTTTATGTCCATATAAACTAGTAAATGTTTTTTAGAAGTTTCCCATGCTTCTTGAATTATCTAAGATTTTTTGTTGTTTTTTTGCCACTGAGATTATCCTTTGTTTTTATGCATTTGCTTCCAAGTAGAAAGATGCAAGCTACAATAGACAGAAGGAAATTTTGTAAAAAAAATTTCTTTGTAGTAGATGTTTTAGTATTTTAAAATCAGAATGATGTGATAGAAGAGAGTATGTATGTAGTATTTAATGACAAGAATATTCATCAAGTATCCTTTCATGGCCCACCAGCATTTAATTGCCTCTCTCCACTGTATATTCTCAGTACATAAGATCAAATGTTGGTATGTCAGTTATGACCCCTGCCATCTGTTCTAGAAAATGGCTGTGTGTGCCAATAGTTGAGTCCATTGAGCACCTCTGGCATTATTCAAGTGAGTTCTTCTCCTCTACTTGAGGGTTTGAAAACAAGCCTGAGACCTAAAACTGGTAGTAGGATTAAGCTGTGCCATGCTATTGCCAAACTACAAGTATTTATCTAATATTCACAGTGTATATTTGTCATAAAGCACATCCAAATGAGCAGAATTGCACAATGGTTACTATTCCTTGAGCTACATGGGAAAAAAAAACCCCAGACTTTTGTCCTCAGGAACCAGAGTTCTCTTGAGGAATGGTCAGGATATGCTTGTCTGTTCTATTTGTTATCCCCATCCATCCTGAGGCAGCCATTTGTACTACGGAGATAGTTCCTGTGAGTTACAGGGAAGTAGATAAATTAAGTTAATTTCAAACTGATGGTTTCATAACTTTTGAGTGTAGGTCTATGCCTGAGACAACCATTGAAGAGATGTGAGGGAAGTGTCCATGATGAAAAGAAATCTATGTAGTGTCTTGCAGGAGAGACAGGAAGGAAAGGCTGGGTTTACTCATTTCCTATTAGTAAATTTACACTAACAATCATTTTGTCTTTCATAACAATGTTTTAAAGAAGTACGTAGCTAAGCTTAAGCTATTAAATGCTCTGTAAACCTTGATTACTTTATTACATTTAGCAAACTTTCAGGATAAAATGTTACTGTGTCATTGTGGAAATACTTTGAGGAATAAAAAGACAACCAAAGTTAAGGCATTTTTATGTGTATATAAAAAGTATATTATTATATAGCAATTTGGCCATCCTGCTTAGCTTAAAGGGTTGGGAGGTGGAAGAGGGGGTGGCAGGGGTTCTGGGAAAAGGATGGCATGTCATGTGCACCCTTGCTGGACTTGAATCCTTGATTGCAAAGGTTGTTTGTTAACATTTTAACTTTACTGTTTATTTTGTGTGTGTGTGTTTGTGTGTCTGCGTGTGTATGAGCATATATGTTCAGAAAAGAATCTAAAAAGCACAGCAGGCTCGATCTCCAGCTTTTTATATCACTCAAGCTCAGAATAACTTTGCAGGATATAAAGTGTGTTCTGCACCTCCCTTAAAAATTAATTAATCAGGTGTGGTGAAGAAGGTGGTGTCAGTAATCTTTTCCTAGCTGTGTGAGCTAGATTGCACAACTATCTTAATCATTTATCTTTTACCACTTTTCACTATAGCCCCAAAACTTTTGCATTCAGGAAAGCAAACAAAAGATAATTTTTTCAATATACTGAAGAATGCACCATGGATGTAAACATTGCACTAGTACCTTGCTTTCTTCCTACAGCTGAGTTGATGGATGCAAATTAATTTTTCATCCCTTTGCATCTTTATACTTTTTCTCAAGTGACTTACAGTTACCTTTCTGGAGTCTTAAGTTTTTTTGGTCCCACTCCTTCACCTTCCAACCATTTCACTGGAGACAGAAATAAAAGGAATGGCATTTCAGGGCAAATTTCATAAAAAAATGCCAGACTAGGCTATGATGACAGTCATGGCTACAGCTCTATAGTGAATTCAGCTGGTCTGGCTGTTCTTTTTCTCTTGCACACTAGGTAAGATGAAGGTGAAATTGTGAAAAGGTATGTTATGTATTGTGTGAATAAGAGAATCTACAGATGATAGTTAATGGGAAGGCTTGAAGATGTTGCACATTCATTCGTCATGAATGGAAGAGAGTTAGACTTCTCCTCAGGCAGCTACTGATCGAAAGTAGGAACTCCCTAGGAGTTTCCACCTGCTGAATCGAGCCCACTGTGCTCATTTGGTTGTTTTAGTATATTTTACACTTTGTTTTCTTTTGTTTTGTCTTTTTTTCAACAAAATGAAAATAGAGCTCGGAAGTAAGTTGTATAAGCTGTTTCTTTCTAAACTTGCAGAATTTACCACTGTCTGCATGCAAAAAATAGAGTTTTTATTCGTGAACTTCAGTGGTCTGATTGCTGCCATGGAAACGTGATCCAGAATCATGATCTTTTTCTGTGATAAGTGAAGTTCATAAAATCAAAATTTTATCTTAATGAATTATACTATGAAAGTCTGTTGGTTTTCTTTAAATCTGGCTGCTGCAGCTAAAGTCTTGCCATATCTACACATTCTTACAGCCTGTGGTAGGTGTTGGGTTGGTTACAATGAAGAATTATCATGTTGGTGTTAAATGGTACTTGTAATACTGCAATAATAATGAACTTCCTGGAATTTTAAAATTAAAATATTGGTTGTCAAACAGATGAGTCAATGAATCTTAAGAAAAGCAGAAAAGACATATTCTGCAAATTATTTGAGAGGATGGTCACCAAAACCCTGGGGTAGTCATTCTCCAGTGAAATAATTTCCTTTGAATAATTATTCTGTTCTGACACTGTGATGATATAATTCTGTACCTTGGAGACTCCTTCATATTTTTTGTCTTAGAAAAACTTCACCTTGTAGCCTCTGAAAACACCACTCCTACAGTCTGCATTTATGTTGTGCTCTGAAAGAGGCTTCCAGGGGAAGAAGAACATATGATGTTCTAGTTACAAGCTCCTGGAATGCCAGTTTTATATGATCAGTTAATTTCTACCTTAAAAGAGTTATTTCCATTTATATTTTAGAGACATTTTTAATTTATGTTTCACTCTCCACAGCTTAATTTCTCATACCAATTAGCCTAGATATGAAAGGAAATGCTTGTGAACTAAAGAGATGAAGGAAACTTTTTCATTTTAGAATACCTTCAAGAAGGTTTTCTTTAAGCTAGCTTTCTAAGCAATACTGTCACTGAGAAATGGGCAGAGAATGTACTAGCAACCCACTTGTCATGAAATGCTGCCAAACTTACTTCTATTTGACAGCTAACCAAATTTTTATTTTGGTTGGCCCTTGTCACACTGGTAGACTAGACTGGTATCTTATCACACATTGTTTATAAATTGATACCTTGGTTTTGCAAAATCCTATTTCCTGCTCTAGAACAGCCAGAAAAGTCGTTGAAAGTCCAAGTATGGATCTATTATGAGATGTTGAACAAATGAATTATACTTAAGGAAGAAATTGCCTGTTTGAGAAAATCGAATCTACAAACCACTCTTATAGTTGTTAATCTGAAAAACATGGAGTTTGTATCAGGGAATGTGTAAGAAGGGTCATATATCTTGCAAAAAATGTGCATAACCAACAATAATAATGCAGATGGGTATGCGTCAAAGAAAAACATGTACCCTTGCTGCTGCTTTCATTGTTTTTCAATGCTGTAGTTTAAATAGTGCTTTGAAAAAGCATGATGTAAATTTAAAATGTAATCATATTTATATTCACAAATTATCTAAGAAAACCAAATGTATTGGCAAGCATGTTGGTTATTTAGCTGCTGGTCAGATGGAAGTCCTGTTTAAAGTAAGGAGAAACTCACTTATCACTGTATGTTCATCAGGTTCCAACACCTGCCAACCCAATCCATTTCCGACAGAACAGGGCTAATACCTGTATCTAGTCATGTAGGCATGGGAAGATTCTTGATTACTACAACAATAATGACAAAAAAACTGTTGTTCTATGTTTCTTCCTATATCTACTTGTCATGATACTGAGGCTTTGAGGAATGTTTTGGCTTTCTTTCATGTAGTCTGGATAAATTATTATCTTCCTTTCGGAATTCAACTTTGACCATGGCAAATGGTATTCTCAAGGACATCACATTTCCCTGCTCTTTCCTTTTTTGCGGTGTTGAAGAAGCATGCTTTTCATTGTAGCAGGCACATGACCGATTATGACTCTACACAAAGCAGTCAAGGCATTGTCCATGCAGTTACTTGCTCTTGTAAGTTTTGTGCATGCTCTCTAGAAATACTAGTATGACATCATGCAAAAAAAAATTTCTGACTTAAAATTCTACTTTTTAGATTAAGAAGTGTAAAAATGGAACAAAGGAAACTGAATGATCAAGCCAACACTTTGGTGGACCTGGCAAAGGTTAGTAGGCAGTTACTGTTGTTTCAACATCCATCCTTTCAAAGTGAAGAGTTTTTAAGTTAAAAAATTATGCATTATATGTGCAAAAATTGTTAACGAGGATGTTATTTGTAGCAAATGAAAACAAGTATTTGTTTTGTGGTAGCACCTTCTGAAAGAACCATCCTGATGAAAGTTTGAATGTGCCATATTTATTTATTTAATTTTGTACATTTGAAAAAGACTTCACAATTGAGAGGCTGATCCTGAGAGCTCCTGAGGTGACTGCAGTGGTCATGGTTAAATGCTGAACTGTGAGTGGGCTGTAGTGGTGTAGTGCTGTGTAGTAAGAAGATTTGCCTTGTGGTGATAGTGACTGTGCTGTGACAGACCATAGTAAATAGCCTTTAGACTGGAGTTAGATGTTCTGGTTTCCTGATCCTGTTGTCTTATGCAGCAGTAACTTTGGACAAGTAAATTTAGATCTGCATTTATTTTTATAAAGAATAATAGCTGCCTACTTTGCTAATATATTACAAGGCTTTTTAAATCTTTTTTAAACCCTTTGAGTTGAGGTAAAAGAGGCTATTCAGTTGCCAGCTGCCTGTTTGTTTTTGCTATATTTTTTCACAAATATATAACTAGAAAGCTAGTGGTCTGAACTGACAGCATTTTGGATTTCTCATTAGATCTTAATACTTAACAGTTACTATGAGCTTAATTTGAGGCTACATTAGAAATGGGCTCTTCCTAAGAGTTTCTTGTGCACCTCTTCATTTACCTCAAAATCCTCCTCAATTTCAAGTGCATCAAAGCAAAGATAAACTCTGCAGTGTTCATTCCCCTCTTGCTTTACAGAACCATCTGACAACTTCAGGTGAAAATACAATTCAGTCTAATGTTTCTGGCAACTAATAATGACTTTTAATGTACTATTTTGTGTAGACTACTTCACTTTCAAGGATTATGCTAGCATCCTGAAACAGGAGGCAGAGCAATGGGTTATAACACATCTGATACTGAAGCGGTTTACACTTCAGGCAGTCATTCAATTAATTTTCCTTTCCTTTGGATGGTTCAAAAATTTTGGCTGGTTTTTCTACTGAATTCCATCCAGTTTTGACTCTAGTTTAAATAATCTGAAGACTCAGTTTATAAGCAGCAGACATTCAGCCATTATTTTTAATCAATTACAAGTCTCTATGAAATAATATATTTTAGATTACGTTTTTACTGACCATTGTGTCATTTTAAAGTACACTCTATATATTTGTCATATTCAAGCAGTGTTTTGTAGAGGCTAGATAGATTGGAGAGTGCAAAAGTAGAAAAGCACACAATTGAGTTTTTACTCCTGGCACCAATTTTGAAAAACAATCCACTCAACTCCTCTTACTGCCAATTCAAGAAAATATGCTCAGTTTAATCAGCAAGCTAGTGAACAGCACTTGTGCTCTGCTTAGCAGAATGAAGGTATTTAAAACCAGAATGAAGAACAGTTAAGGATGGATTGCATAAGTACAGCCTTCAGTCCTCTGGTGGCTTACACTGACTGTTCAAGAAGCTTAGCCTGGTGCACTCCCAAGCACCCGAATTTCCAAAAAACGTCTGGTCTTTAACTGATTTTGACTTTGATATCTCAAGTGCTACTAAAAGGCATTACATTTCTGCTAAAGAAATCGAGTGGAAATTTTAGTCTACTGTAATTTTATCTACAGGGAAAATTATTTCACAGGACTAGATATTGTTATAATTCTAATATCCTCTTTTACAAATCCTTGTAGAGTTGTGCTACTTGTTACAATACTTGTAAGGTCTCTCTAAACCTTTACTTAAATCCTTCTACTTTCAGACTCAAAACATCATGTACGACATGATTTCTGACTTAAATGAAAGAAGTGAAGATTTTGAGAAGAGAATTGTTACTCTGGAAACTAAACTGGAAACTTTAATTGGTAGCGTTCAAGCTCTTCCTGGACTGATTAGCCAGACAATCAGCCAGCAACAGAGGGAATTCCTCGAGGCTCAGATACAAAATTACGATAAGCATGTTGCCTACAGTGCTGAACGATCACGATCTTTGTCAAGAAGAAGGAGATCATCCTCCACAGCACCACCAACTTCATCAGAGAGTAGCTAGAAGAGAATAAGTTAACCGCAAAATAAAGACTTTTTGCCATCATATGGTCAAAATTTTAGCTTTTATTGTAAAGCCCTATGGTTCTAGCCAGCGTTATCTGGGTTCTGATGTCAGAATCCTGGAAACCTGAACACATTTTAGGCCAAAATGAGTGAAAACTCTTCTCCCCCCCACCTCAGATGCACAGTGAATGCACCTAGTATTGCTATATCAGATTATTCTTCCTCTAATTTCACTTTTTATTCATGCACTTCAAACAAGCTTTACTACTACAATACATAATCTAATAAAGACATTAATTTCTGCACATAGTTTCTTGATTACTTTGAGCGAACAACCAAAAAAAAGATCACAGACAAAACACCTAATTATGAACTTTTAAGAAACTAAATTGAAGCTTAATAATTATTTCTCAGTATGAAATCTAACTGTCTAAACGTTGCTTGCAGTGGAGGGGGAAAAAACCCAATATTAATCTAACAGTGTGCTGTATCTGTATAGTCATTTTAAAAGGTCACTGACAACTTCAGTTTCTGAAGTGATTAATTAAAAAGATAATTTATCCTAGAAAATAAGTCTCAGAGTAAGCTATGTGTTCTTAAAATATTTTTAGGGATTTTATTTAACATCTATTGGAACACACACACACACATAGATAATATATATATACATATGTATTTATGTATATAAAATTATTTATGCAATGCCCATGGCAATGATCTTTTAAACTGACTATTCCTAAAGCTACTGGCATGCAAAAAGCACAGGCAAAGTCCTGTTTACTTATTCAGAGTCTCATAACAATGCCAGGTAAGTTTGTCAAGATCAAAAGCACCACTTTCACCCAGAAGTCTCCTAATAATGCTATTTGGGTTTTGAAAGTGTTAGGTTGCTACGTTCTCCACTCCTTTCCTTGTGTTTTGGGAGTGAGTGACTGGCACACAGACTTACAGAATACACGGTTATGTGATAGCAGCACAGTGTTCTGTATACATTATATTTGGGCAATCCCCATGGTTCCTGCTATGCAGTCAAGCTTAGCAAAACACTTCTAGCAATATTTCAAAAATCTCCTGTAAAAAGCCAGCTGTAGACTGGAGTTACAACAGTAGGGTATCTATAGTACTTTATTTTCATGCATAAAAATAAGGTGTCCTACTTTATTAAAGAAAAAAAAATAAAAAGGAAAGAAATACAAACAAATCACAAAGCATAGTCACCAGTAGGCACTGGTGAAAAGGTTTTGACTGACATTTCTCCTGGTTTATGCTCCAAAGTAGCAAAACTAGGTAAGTTTAAATGCTCAGTACATGCAACTTGCATTCACAATTCCTAGTTATCTGACTTTATGAGACATTTTTTAGTACTTGGTATTTGCGAAAGATGCCTGTCCAGTCTGCCTCTCCCCCAGTTTACAGACAAGAGTGACATCTGTAGCTAAACAAGTCAGATATGGTTGACTGTTTCTAAAACTATGTCTACCTAGAGGTAACCAACTTGCTCGTTGAAGGAAATGCACATTGCTCCATGAAACACTGTGACTTCTGGTCAGCAAGGATAGGCAGGAAAGAATAATGCAAGAAGTCAGGGCAGAGCCCTTCTGGGCAAGACAGAAGAACTGTTCTTTCCAGCAACCAGAATTCCCCAAACCAAATATATAATCTGAAAAGCAGCAGACACTTTAGGCCTATTCAAATTAAAAGATCTTCCTCTTTTGGTGTTACGAATGTATAAATGATGAATGTATAAGTGACATCCAGAGGTATTGCATGCTTATTTAAAGGTCAATAATTTCTCCAACTTTTTATGTCTTTGAGAAAGATTATGACTTTGCAGTATTTTTCCCCCTGGAGTAGGACAGTTGCATGCCTTTGGTGTGCCTTATTTACAGACTGTGGCATTTTGTGACTGGAAATAACAAGCAGTATGCATAGTATTTGCAGTTATGCTTTTGTTTTTATGGAGTTCCTTTCCAAAGGAAAAGATGGATAATATAAAGTCCTAATACTTTTCTAGTGCAGTCCTTAACTAGATGAGATTGTGAGTGGTCATAAGGCCAGTAGTGATTAATAATACTGAAATTTAATAATCAAGATTTCTAATTCTTTTTTCTCCTTTTTTTGCATTTAGTTTAGAATATTTCTCTTGACATTGAATGTGAAATACACTTTCTGTAGCTTGAATACATTCCTTGTTCTCCTGTCAGCTTGAACTAGCTCTTTCATTGTTTACATCTTTTTAATATATGTATAACACCCATTTTTTGCACAACTGGGTTTTTTAAGAAGTGTAGCTCCACTTTGAAAATTTTTGTCAATATGTCAATTTTAACTAAGATCCAGCTATAAGTATTGGGCTGGCTATTTCTGATGTGAAAGAGCAGCTGTCAATCTTTGACCTCTCCATTTCTTTTACTTACTAGGACTCAGAAGCCTGAACTTAATATTATTGCCACAGCTTTATGCAATGGTGTGATGCATCAGGATTATTTTCATCAGTAGCATTCTGTAACAACCTGCCAAATTATTTTGGATTCCTTTCTTTCTTTTTAAAGCAAAAAACAAATGATGTCACCATGTAATACTCCAGTTCTACATCTTAATTTACCTTCAAGCTCACTACAGATACTTTATCTGCATTTTTAGCACATATGACTTTTTTCATATAATATCTGATTTCAGCACTAAGGTGCTGCATGGGGATATACTACATAAAAGGACAGATATAAACTTTTATTCAGGGGAGCACAAAGCACTCTTGGTTTGATTTTCTTACTTCAGACACTAAACTCCTTTTAGTCTTCCCTTGTCTGACTTTTGTAGTACTACAGATTCCATTACTGACATTTTAGTTCCAAAACTTTAGCTCTGTCATTGTCAGCATATATGATCACCAAAAGGAAAACATATTGTTATGACAGATTGTGGAAACTGTATATTTAAATGTAGACTTTTCTTGGAAACATTGTTTACAAATGACAAGGAGTCTTTACCATATGATCATATTACAATTGTAAATCTTCATGCACCTCTTGCCTTAGTTTCACCAGTAGGAAAATTCTGCTATCAGTTGCTATTGAAATACTCCTTTTCGCTACATTCCGGACACTGATTCCATTTTTAAGTTTCTTGGGAGTCTAGTTGCCAGTCTGATTTTTTAGAGACACTGAGCAAAGATACCTGGATCAGAAGGACTGAAGTGTAAGATCACAAACAGGCTTCTTCACAATGCTTAAAATTAAATGCATTAATTTTAATAGTACTTGTTACTTACATTTAGGGTTTTTGCAGGATCGGAATAATACATTCGTATGTTTTATGTTTGCAAATTCTCTGCAATTCTTGATTCTGTAAATCATTATGTATTTTAAGCCTGCAGATCTTTCCAGACAGACTTGTGCAACTCAGCTTTTTTTTACCTCCTGCTGCTCCATAAGGATGTGTCTAATATGGAAGGATTTACTATCTAAAAGTTTGGCATCCAGCTCAGGAGCTCTAAATACCGTCTGGAGGTCCATACCTTGTGAGCTATTTCAAAACTTGAGCTATTTCAAAACTATGACTCCCCAGACTGAGTTGGAATCACTGTCACCATTAGAGCAAAGATAAGTGATAAGCATACTGTTTTACAAATTGTAAGAATCTATCCATGTCATATCATATGTAAACATTCAAGTTGATATGCCACACATTAAGAGCATATCTAAGCATAAAAGAATAAAAGGTGTTCAATGTGTCTAAACTTCAGAATAAAATCTGTAACCCTTAAAAATACTAAAAGTTAAAATTGTTTGAAAATGTTTTTCCCTAACTACAAGTTATGAAAAATTCTTACTATTTCATCCACAGAAGGTTTTCTGATTAGTAAGCGTGTTCTCTCCATCTGCCAAACTTTTTGTTCATTTTTTTAAAAAATCAAAGTTCTTAAAATCTATTTGCCCTTTTATTAATAATTATTAAGGGGTGCAAAAATAATTATTAAGGGGTGACAAGCAATGAAATAGAAGGGAAGGTATGAAGGAGCTAACACTCATGTGTGTCACTTTCAGAATTCTGCCTCTGCATCAGCAAATCTAAATGATCAGGTAGAAATGGACACAAATTTTAGCCAGGGCTCCTGGCTACTCAGGTCCAAGCCAGCCCTAATGTGGGAAGACCACTGCCATATCTGAACAGTTATGTGGTGGGGCTTCCATGAACTCAACCATTTATGTGTGGAAATTTATGTACACACAGCTTTATATGTGCATAATAAAATGTGTCAATTAGGGCTTACAAATGAGGTCCTACATCTGTTGGCACAATAAGAGTAAACTAAGATATAATGCATATTAGACTGTATATTCTGAGCCTTTTAAGGGGTGTTGGTAAGATCTTACCTCTCTTCATGACTGAGAGAATAAAGAAAAAGAGACACTTAGACACTTAGAATGTGTGGATTGGATTAGCTTGCCTAAGTGCCTCACTGGACACCAGCTTTGGTCCAGAAACCACAGGGTTTTATTCACTCCAGAAAGAACAGGTTTCTCTCACTATAGAGGGAGTTAGCACAGCACTGAGCAAATGAGTCCCATCTATCCAAAGCAGCCTGGTGTGCAAGATGGTCATAATAAGTAGGAGAGGAGGATTGTGTTAATTTATGCAACTCTGCTCAAGACTTATAGCTTAGCACAGCATCAGTCAGTGCAGACACTTGATTCCCAGCAAAGAATTGCTTGCAGCTGGACAGTACAGCACATGGTTGGAGCAGGCGCAGTGTGGTCTGGGCTAAGGTATGTAGACAATGTAAAATTGAGCCAGTTACCAGAATTAGCATCACCATACTGCCATATATTAGACTTTGTTGCAGTGATATAGCTGAAGTTCTATTAGATAAATAATTTTCAGACTTTTATATGAAGAAGATTTTCCTGCAGAGGATTGCAAAGCTTTTCTGCACATTGAAGGATATGCAACACAGTGTCAGTGAAAGAAAATCATAAGACACTATCTTCAACCTGTTGTGAACAAACATGGCAAGTAACAAAATCACACGGAGAACTGAAGGTTTTTGCTGGCTTCCCTTTCATTCAGATTCATTTAAATCCATTAGTATCTTCAAATATTTAAGAGAATCTATACTGTTTTCAATTATAGATGAAGTGAGCTACAAGCTTTTAGTCAGATTAAAAGGTTCTGCTTTAAGACTATTGCCTATTCTGACCTACTGTTCCCTTTCTAACCTGAATTTCAAAGTACCTTGAGTCTAAAGAGGATATGCATATTTTTCCTATGTGGATTACAGTGAAGTAGGTCTCTGAACAAAATAGCATCTCCAGTCCAGATAAATGACCAATCATCATATAGCACCAGGAGTAATAATGGAGTTAAAATGTTTGAGCTGAGAAATTGGCCAGCTACCGGCTTCAGAGCTTAGAAAAGGTTTAAATGAAGCCTCACGCCAGATATAAAGTTCATGGGGATCAATTAAATGTAAGAAACTGCAATTATATCTCCTGACAATGAATTATAGGGACACGCTGCATGTGTTTAATACCACCTTATCACTGTATATGGAGAAGTTCTCAAAATGTGAGTAATGTGAAGGCTGATCATCACACAGAAATAAAGATTTTTTTTAACAAAGAACTCCAAACTCTAATAGAAATGTGGAGAAGATCTGAAAGAGATTGTGGTAGACTATTATTTCGAAAGACAGGCCCCTAGCCTCCATAGGCTTATATAAATTGCAAGGGATGAGGTTTCAAGTGGTTTCAAGCAAAAATCAAACAAAAATTATATCTCTGGAACAGTTTGGAACTTACAAAACATCACTGTGTTTGTGCTCAGTACCACAAATCTTCACAAAATGAAATGTGAAAGTTTTCCTGATGGAGAAGTTAGAATGATTATCACATGAATATGACATGCATGTAGGAGAACAAGAAATCTATCTTGGAACCTCTCTTTAACTTAACCTGCAGTTTCAAATAGTATGGCACCCTAGGTAATAATAATAGTAACAATCAGAACTCCAATTTTTTTTTTTCATACACCACTTAACGCAAATGAATGCACTTTGGGTAAGAGGCTTCTGAAGGGTGTATGCCACTCCCTCCTTTCTTCCAGCACACCCTCAACTCTCTGCTCTGTGCTTATTCCTGCAGCAGCTGCTGAGCGCTGGGAACTGTGGCTGCCTCTGTCAGCGGCCCTGGTATGAAGCTGCCTGGGCTGATCTGAAAGGAGGTTCTTGAGAGGGCTCTTGAGAGGCCACTGGCCCAGAGCCTATTGCTGGAAACAGCAGACAGCAACACGCAACCTGAAGGGCCCCTCAGTGGGGCGGCAGTGTGTAACCTCTGCTCTTCCTCCCACATACTGTATCACCACATTCCTCTGTTTCTTAAATGGTCTAATAGACTGAAAAATGCTTCTCTTATCACATCTGAAGCATGATAAGATGTCATGCATTCTGACAGGCTGTGTTACTGCTGTGAAGAAAGCACAGGGTCTGCTTCTCCACTGTGGGTAAGGACAATGCTGTGCCACTCAGCAGGACTCGCTTCCATGATAGAAACAAATGACCTCCTTTCATGACACAATGACCTGCTTTCGTGATAGAAACCAACAACTCTCCACCAGCACCAGTTATCAGGATTCAAGGGTTATAAAAAACACCTTAGAAAAGTGTTCTGGCTTGGCAATGAGGTTTGGGATCTTGGCTTCTTAAATCTACTTTAAAAAAAAATCTAAAAAATAGAGAGGGAAAAAATGGCACAAGGAAAAATATCAATTAGCCCAGTCTCTGTTGGGTGGAGTTCAATCTCACTTGTGAGACATAAGATTTGTAGATTGACTTCTAATCATGTAAGTTCAGAAAACAGTCCCAAGTCTGAAATGTACTAGCAAACCACCTAGTTTCACTGGCCTTCTCTGAAGCAGAGCTTTCAGTCCCTGTGGCTAGTAATGGTGGATCGAACACATCACAATTCCAGTGGTTTCAACATGTTTGAAAGCACTTCTTCCTGCAGAGCTCAGCACCCTTGCACTGACTAGAGGCTGCTCAGCTGACACTGCTGCCCAGCCATTTTGACAGACATGACAGAAAACATTGAGTTCATCTGGTCAGCTGCGCTGTAACACCTTCCACTGAGCTCAGGACATCACCTCCAGGCTGGTCTGCAAAGAAGCTTATTCATGATTTCCCAAGCTACTTTGAAAAATAATGGAAGAACAGCTGGAAGAGTTTCTTTCCTTTCAGACTTTTTAGTTGCAATCTACACACGGAGGAACCTGTTCAGTTATTGAAAGGACAGTGGTAGGAATTTAGGTCATATTTTTTTTGGTTATCAGTTGCATAAAAATGAACACAGAAATTGAACATAAGATTCATATTGAACATAAGATTGCTTTTCCAGAACTTATATATTCAGGGTTATATTTCCTGCTTTTCTACCCTGTTTTATCCAGCCTTTAAAATGCATTTAGTAATTCCGCTGTACTTACTTTCAATCTGAAGCAATTACAGTAATACAGCAGCATGAATATATGCATTTCCGGAATTGCAGATACTCTTTTCAGTTGAAGGGAAACAGAAGAGAGATGGGCAAAAAGCAGGTAGGCTTTTCAAATAATTGTTGCAGTGAATTTCAGAGAGGCAAAAATAGGACAGAGAGGGTTTGATCCTCAGCCTCTCTATTAGTGGGCTATGGATACATCTGAGTTCTCTCTTGAAGGCTATACCCATATTGGCCATGGAGAGGAAATAAGCCATATCTGCAGACAGTGCAACAGAGACTGGTGTCTGGTAGCAGTACAAGGGAATCTCTTTATTACCCACATTTCATTCATGTGAACCTCTACTTCCCCATCGAGCTTTCTGCTCAGAGATCTGCAGCTGTAGTGTGCAGTATTCAAAAAGGACTAGACGAAAACCAAAACCAACCAAAACCAAAACCAAACAAAGAAAAGAAAAGAAAAGAAAAGAAANAAAAGAAAAGAAAAGAAAAGAAAAGACAAAAAAAACCAAAACAAAAACTTGGGGAAAATATTCCTTAGATGTGTATGAAACAGCAGAATTCTGGTGGTGGTATTTGAATGTGTGATTGGAATGTGGTTCTACTCCCTGTGACTCCTGCAATTGCAATTTGCCCTGCAAGGAGCTACGGAGTAACACACCTCACACTTCTGAAAATTCAGAGTGTTTTGAAGAGTTCTGGCTCAGTTCAGCTGAGTGCATGACAAGTGCAAAAGGCTGAGAAGCACAGCTGAGTATAAAGCAGCTCCGCAAATAAGCCCAGGAAAGAGTGTGATGATACGATTTTGTGAATGAAGAAACATTTTCCCACATCTCTGTTTAATTCACTTGCACAGAGCCAGAAGTTTCCCTGCACGTGTCTTATTGTTCCAAATAACTTCCAAGATGACTGTCAGGAATCTTGATTGAAATTGTTTATTTTGTAAGCCCTGGCATTTCTTCTAGGTAACTCTTATATGGAATGGAAATCTGAGAACAATTAAGTTATTTATCCAAAGTAATTTATAGGAAATACCACTCTATTCATTGAGATTTGACTTCTAATCCATCAGGGATGGATGTACATTACCCACACCTGAAAATAGACATTTCCTTTTATCTTCAGGCAGGTGATGTGGGAGGAACATTTTAATTTACCCTAAAGCAGTGTAGCAATTATATTTCTAGGAAGAAAATACTTTTCAATTCTGGAAGGTTTAGCTGCCTATTTTTCTCTGTGTCCTCAGAGGCTTGAAATGTAAAGATATTTAGAGCAAGCACCAGCAAGCAGATTTTTTCTCCTGCTCCTTTCCAGGTATATGCTGTAATAGCTACCTATTCATCAGCTTCATTCTTTCAGTGACAGGATGCTGTCTCTGAGAAAGCAGGAAAACTCTCCTCAGATCCCTGTAGAAAGTAGTAAGTACGTACTTTCTTAAAGCCCCTTTCTTGTCTTATTGCCTGGTAAGAACCCTGGCCAGCTAAATGCTTAGCTTCTTTGTGAGTTAGAGACAGTCTGAACTTCTGCAAACAGGCAATACTGTGCAAGATTACCAGAAAAACATGAAGCTGTTTCTGGTGGGGTTTGAAAGCAAACCAGACAGAGAGCAGGTCTATGATGCAAAGAGAGCTTTGAGAGCTAATGCCATTGTAAAATACCTCATGTGAGGTTAGTCCTCGGCTCTTCCTGTCCCCACCCTGGTTTTGTGGGAAAGGGTGAGGTGCTAAATAAAAGCCTACAACATTTTTAAAAGAGGAAGCAAAAAGATAAAAACTTTAAAAGCCCTTCTATAACAGCAAGAATGAACAAAAAAAAATCCAGAAATAATGGAATCATTCTGCACTTTGGTGACTAAACCTATAAGGAACCAGAATTAAAGATGGGAAGGTTCACCAGTTGCTCTATCAAGTTCTGTGCTTTTGCTTTCTGATATTTAAGTGCAACTTGCTTTTTTCACCTTAACATATTTTTTCTTTACTTAATGTAAGGTATTTATACATTATTAATTCTTTTGCTTCACTTCAGGAACAGAAGAGTACTTCTCTGGATTTTGTTTGAGGTGTACAAAATCACATTTGTTTACACAAGTATGTTCATCTTTGCAGTTACCCTTGGTCACTCAGCCTCAAACTATGTGACATCTACCAGAAAATTAAACAGAAAATAGCATAGTAAAGCAACAGGATCTTGAAATCAATAGATGCAATACACTCTTCTCTGGTTACTCTCTTTTCTTTATTACTAGTATTGTGGATGATCTGTTTAGGTCTTTAGGTAAAATAAGTTTACTCTGGTTAGAAAAGATTGGGGTTGTCTTGTGTTTAGAGTGTCACTGGACACTTCCAGACAATCTTTCAAATGTATTTCAGTGTATACAAGTTTAAAAGCATGGGGGAAACTCTTCCACCAAGTTTGCCACATGAAACTATCATGGAATTTCAAGGTTTCAATCTAGACTGGACTCCTAAGCTCATAGTCCACCTGCTGCTCTACCAGTATTTCTACCAGCAATCTCTTGGCAGCTCTCTGCTAAGTATGTGGAATCTCCATATCATATTTCAAAAAGACATAACCTTTCAGATATATTGCCTGCAAATCCTTAGCAGTCAGGGTCACACAGGATAAACAAGGAAGTGCACAACCCTCACATAACCAAAGCTTTTGTCATGACAGTTCCTGCCTTTCTATCTTGTTATTTTTGTTTGGCTGGTTTGGTTTTTTGGGGGTTGTTTTGTTTTGTTTAGGTTTTGGTTTTTTGGGGGTTTTTTTGGTTTTTGAGTTGTTTTGTTTTGGGTCTTTTGGAAGGGGGTTGGTTTTTTTAAATTAAAAAAGTCATTATGTCAGTATATTCATTTTAGCACAGTTTTTACACTATATTGACATAGTGCCTTGGGCCCAGGATACCCATTGTCCAAAGTAACTTCTTCAGATCTATCAAGTTATAGTGCAAAAAAATCTGAAAACTTTTATTAAGACTTTGGCTTTCTCTGCTGCCCTTTATGTAATTTTCCTTCCACTTTCCTTATTATGTTGGTTTCAAGGTTTGAGGTCTCTCTATACATCCACTGTAACTTCTTTGGCCACAGCAGCTGACCTGGATGGGTACCAAACACCATAAAATTTGAAGGCTGTTCTCTATCTAGCATTAAGGAAGCCAAATAAAAAACTAATGTTGTAGACATCTTGTTTGCAAGATTTAAGATGAAAAAAATGTATCTCTAAAATTAGTTTATCTGAATATTTAATCTTCGCTACTTTAATTCTATTCCTAAATTCCTGAGAGTTTCTGCAATTTGTCTATCTGCTTTGGAACTCTCACCCAAGAACTGCAGTCCTTACAGTCTTGCACAGTTATTTCTCCCTGAGAGAAGGCAGCCAGAGACCAAACAACTGGCAAACCTCCCTGGAGAATTCCACAGAGGGAAATACGAGAAACAGATGAAGCCAGAAAAGGAAAGAAAGGAGCCCATGTTGATGAAAAGTATGTTGCCAGTTAGAAAAGAATAGTATTGGGAAATCCTTTTGTGCTGTCTGGACCTTCTTTACAAACACTTGCAGTTTTAGTTTAGCTGTGAGAAAAAAAAGAGGGAGGCTTCTGGCCACAGGCTGGGTCTTGTAGATGAATAGATGCTAAATGTCAGCCTAATCAGATGGGAGCTCTTGTGGATGCTTCTAAACCTCAGCACTCTTTTGTTTGGCTTATGCATAGCTGGATCTGCACAACTGGTAACTTTAACCAAGCTTCAGAGAGCTGTTTTTAGCTTGGTTGTTACAAACTGGTCTAAAAGACTAAAATATGTCTTCTGTTGCAAAAAATGTTGGTGTAATGTTCCAAAACAGTCAGGATGATCCCACCATCTTCTTAAAGGAAAAAAACAACAACAACAACAATAAAACAAGACAAAACAAAAAATTTAAGAAAACCCCCTCACTCACAAGAACAGTCTCTCTACAAAGCCAATTAAAAAACCAACAACAAAACCCCAAACTCAGATCCATCCACCTTTCTCAAAACATATCACTCGATATAATAGTTCACAAATATTATTCACATATAATTCACAAATACTGACAGATAAGCATTTCCTTAAATGCAGGAACCACAAAATTGTTTGCACAACAGAAATTGTCTGAGGATACAGCTTTTGCAAGGGTATTTCCACTGCAATGGCTCTTTCATAAGCAGTGTAGTAACAGATCCTCTTTTCTCCAGCTGCTAAGATTCTAGAAGTTTTTAAAAAATATTTAATTTTTCCACTGCAATGTTAAGGTTTTTTCTGAAATTAAGCAAGACTTTTAAGAAGGAAGAAAGGACTGCTTAATTTTATAACCCTGCATGCCTCCCTACTTTAGGAACCCAGGTCAAAACACTTTATATACTATGCACAGTATATAAGTGCTTTGGTAGAGATTGGTAGCAATCTCTACCACAACTAGCTAGCTACTTTGCCATTGCAGTTATAGGTAGCTACCTGAGTAAAAAAATCTGGTTTCCCTACAACTGCAAAGAATCCTCAGATGGATGTCTCCTTTCAAACAGCCATTTGCTAATTAAGTCTTCTGGATAACCTGTGGTGAGTATGTGCATGCTCACCTTCCAGAGGCAGCTGGTGGGTACAGGTGTAGGAGTAAAAAGAAGGAAAAATTTTGCCTGTAGATTTCTAACATATGATTTATCCATTAACCACAGGACTACTTAAAAAGTACTATCAGTTCCTTGGGAGCTGGAGTCCACAGTATCTGGAACATATCAAACCCTGAATATCTTGTAATACAGCTTTTCAGGCCAGAGTTACCTAGACACATAAATATAGACGCACACCAGCATTTGTTTACGTACACACAAAGAATCATCCTTTTTACTCTCAGCCCACATTTATCACTGATGCTTTGATTTCTTCTCCATATAATGTGATATTAGCTAACCATTCTGTTTTTCAGTGTGTGTATATTCACTCGTATGGTACGACATCTCAACCCATCCTGCCTAGAGACCACAGAATCTCAGAAGACATGAAGGCTAGGTAATGGAAGTGATATAAATTGTGCAGCTGTCTTTAGCCTGACAAAAGAAGTCAAAGATTTTCATTTCTTCCCCCCTCATCTCTACCCTACCAGATATGCCAGCCTTGTGCTTTTATAGAAGAAGAATGTTCATACCATAGTAGTTCCCTCCTAGACACTTATATTCAATCAACATGTCTTCAATAGTTATGTATTCAGATTTTTTATTGTACACACATAACTGAAAAAAAAAAGTACAGATAGATATTACTAATGATTCTAAACCCTTTGTGCACATCTTGGCAGTTATGCCATGACTTACTATTTTGCAGACTAAGTCCACCATTCTTAGTCAGGAGTCAGGTGACACAGGCTGTGCATTACATTCATACATGCAGGAACTAAAATGGGCCAAAATTTGTCTCCCAAAAACCAGTTAGCTTTATTTCTTCACTAGAAACAAAATTCTTGTAAATATTACTTTGGGACATCAATTATCAGTTCCTCTTTAGGACTTTCTTTCCATACAAGCTTTTACTAAAGAGCCCAGCTCATTAAATCTGAACATCTGTCCAGCTTTTATTTGCCATTGATTGAAAAATAAATAAATCTGTGATGTGAAAAATAATTATTGAAAGATGCCAAAACATAAATCAAATTCCTGATGGATATAAGATGCCAAAACATAAATCAAATTCCTGATTTTCCTAATCACTGAAGAAACTGAAAGACGGGAGTTCACCCTTGGGAACTGTCAAGATCCTTTGAGGAGTATGACTTAAGAGGTGTTTTCTCCATTAACAAGATGCTCAGATCTCACCTGAGCAATCCTAAACACAGTAAATCAGCTTCAAAGTTTTAATGTTATTAGCAGGACTCAGTTTTAGTCTTTGTACATGGTTATGTGGTCACACATTCTTGGTGTAAATTTGAGGAGGAATATTAATGTTGGCCTTAAGAGACTCCAGATATAGCTCCAAAATCCATATGCCAGTACAGAAATAGCCAGCTTAGTTTTAGAGACTGGAGAATGCATTAGCTTCTATCAAATTTCATGATACTTCACATATTGTAATATTTGTTAAGTACTTTTCATCTCTAAACAACAGCACGTCTCCCTGAATTCTGAGCATACTGTCTGTTTAAACTAATTACTCTATGTGTTTTATAAAACTACACTGCCACCTGTAGTGTAAACAAAAATACCATTGCCCAATTTGATCAGCTTCAACTTCAACATAATTGACTGTACCCTCCAAAAAACTAAAACTGAATTGTAATTTTATCATCTGCTACCGTTTCTTCAGATACTGAGTCTTCATTCTCTTAAATATGTTTCATTTTACTTGAGGCACTGTATGCATCTTATTTCATAGAGATGTAGTAAAGAAAATAGGAAGAGATAGGGTGGATGGTGGTTTGTTGTTATTTTTTCTCCAAAACAAATCCAGGACATCCAGCCTTGCAAGAGGCAGGGTTGCTTAGTACTACAGTTCTTAAGAAAGACAAACATCCTTTTGCATGATCTCTTGAAATAGGAGCTTTCTTCTGTCTTTCTTCTGTCTGCTATCAAGATTAGTCAAAGGAAGAGGAAAGATCAATTATCCTTCCAGTCACTTCAATGAATCTTGGAGATAAACATCTTGGTGAAGAGTAACAGAAAACAAAGGGAAAAAATCAGACCTTAGTGATAAGGTGAAATTAGACATGAAAACTAATAGTTCTGCTCTGATTATTGTATTATCTGACAGTGAAATGGAGTTTCTCTCAAATGTAATTGAAAGGAAAACTGGTACAGTTGAATCCATTTGTGTTACAGAATTGTTCTCTTTTTAAGAATATGTTAATGCTTAAAGGAAAATATGTAGTTCATATTAAGTACATAGTAAGTAAGAATGTTAAGTAACCTATTGCAAAGCAAATTCAAGTGTCTTACTGCGAAATAAATATCAGCTGTAGTCTCCCTTGTAGAGAGCAGCCCTCTACTTCTCACATGAAGCATTATTTTGGCAGCTGGAGAGCAAGATGCAAGGCTGACTACAACCAAGAATTAATGTGAAGATCCAGTGATGGCAAACAAAACATGGAACTGCTGTGCTTGTATCTCTTGTGTTTTCCTATCCCCTGGATATATTGGTGTCATAGGCAGCTTCAGCCAGTATCACAAATCTCTAGAAACACTCAGCTTGTGCTCTTTAGCACCTGACACCATTATAGAATATGGTATCCCAGACTTACTTCTTTCAAAATTGTGTGAATTAAACAAAAAAATTCTTTTAAATTTAAGTGAATCCCTTTTTAATTTAAAAGCATTATATTTTCAGTTCCTAAACTCTTTGCTTCAGAAGAGATGTGGACTAAAATCTTTAAGGAGATCTTTCTTTTTCCTTGTGCTTCCTACATGAGAGAATGAAGAAAAAAGTAACTAAGTTCTTTCAGACATGAGATCCAGAAGAAGGAGGAGGCAGGGAAAAGGAGGAGAGCAAAACCGAAGGAGATTAATCTTAGCAGTACAATTCTGAAATTGCACTTCAAAAAGTATGGGTCAGAAATACTATATTTCTTATGCAGGAGCAAAGATCACATGTTTTAATATATATACCTATTACTGAATGTTATTATATCTTCCTAAACAAATAACTACCTTAGTATAAACTTTTTGAGCAATTATATTTCTCTCCATGATGACGTGGAATAAAAATTCATTTCTGGCTGTATAGGCAGTGAGTCCCTTTGGGAACTGTCTTCCGGCATAAACTAGACTCTTTTTTTTTTTCCCCAGTAGCACTAAATAGTGGAGGATCCTTGTGAAGTGTTAAGCCTTCCACAGCTTCGCAGCAGGCAGCTAGAGTAGGAAACACATACTGAGGTTTTTCTTTCTTGGCATAAAGCAGAAATATAGTCTCAGCACTATGCAATTTTATCTTACTGCTTTCAAGATCTGAAAGCAGTATCAGATCAGAGGCTGATCAAGTAAGGGCTTTGGTTTAGATTTATTGCTGTCATAAAAAGAATGTCAGCAGTCTGCAGGAATACTGTGTGCCACACAGACAAGTGTCCAAGAACATCTGGGCGTATGGGAGCGAAAAAGGAGGCATGCACCTGGATTTTGTTGTCTTGGATGATAGCAGTGTTTCTGGCATGATCTGCATCTTCACAGCAAGATGCAGCAGTCCTCCACAGATGTGGGGTTTTCAGTGGATGCCCCTGTTGAGTGATAAAGATTCTGGTGCTGGAGTTATCTAATGAACATGGCTTCCACATGGCTGAACTGCCTGAACTATTGCTCTAAGCTGCAGCCTTCACACTAACAATGAAGAAACCAACTAAATAACAGACATGAGGGGTGAGTAATATATCTTGATCCTTTGCCTCTGGTCATGAAGCTTAGACAAAACCCATAAGTTTTGTTTTGGCTACAGCTCTCATCATCCCTTCCCTCAAAAGCCACAGAAGCAGAATTAAAGACTATCTGTCTGGATAGTTAATGGAAATTTTCTAGAGTATCGAGATTTTGCTAGCTACCATTAAACCATTGAAAGCAAGCATTTCACTCTCCTTTGTAAATATGGAAACATTCAAGAAAATTGAATATAACAGCATGACTGCTACTGTCAGTCAGAAAATGGAGAAGCTGAAAAGATTCCATTTTTAAAATAAAATTCTGGCTTTTTGCACAGAAAATACTGAAAAATCTGGAGTTATTTTGGTTTACCATTTAAAAGGTCTTTTATAGGTTTGGGAAGAGTCCATGAAAATCTCCTGGTTTATGCCTGAGGTCATCAAATGTCAACACAACTTATTTTTCTGAAACTATGGTTGCAGCTGGAAGGTAAAGGCTTGTTGAAAACATAGGGGAGATGAAGGTGCTCATCAACAAAATGCAGATAATGGTATTGGGACCATATTCTGAACCGTCTTCAATCTAGGACAGGAAATCCCATTGACCAAGTATTGTTTGTTCGTTTCTTTTACCTACAAGCAAGTTTTGTTTTGTGTACAATGAAAGACTTGAGAATACAAACATGGAATCTGAAAATACCTATAACAAGGAAGCCTAACTATTTTTTAATGAAATTTAGGGAGGGCTAAGGTGGACATGAATGGTGAAGGGATGCTCATAATCATAAGGTGCAAGAACTTCCCCTGCTACTCAGAGCATAGCCACAGGAAGTGCCTAAAAATAACTTTTATCTTCACAAATCCACAGTCCTGCAGCACACTTTATTTTCTGCCAATAGACTGAAATTCCATGAGCAGTTGAACATAAGCAAACTTATTTCTGAGAGCACAAAGTTGTCTTCCAGCAGCTTCCTGAAAACCACTTACAACAGTCTTCTAGACTAGAAAACTGAGCCTGGTGGGAGATTCAAGTACTTCTTTAAACGTAGCATTAACAGCATATCCATTTGGGGAAGGGAAAACTCAAATTAGATTGCTATAAATACTGTCGATCCCAACGTCACAAGAGGAAGTTCAGTTATCTTAGACTGGTCCCAAATTCATGTTCTGAAAATGAAATGTTGTGTTGTGGTTTTTTTTTTTAATTTAGCCATTCTGTCAGTAGCTCTGAGGGAAAGCTCAGCAGCATAAGAAAGCAGGAGTCTTCTGTTAAAATGCAGCAGCTGTTTGTAAGGGCTTGTTGAAATCACCATGAAACTTGAACTGTATTGGAGGCAAGACTGTGAAACAAAATAGCCTGTAATGAGCAGCTGTGCCTAAGGAGTTCAGCTTCAGTGTTTTTAAACTGCCAGCTCCTCACAGAGAGCTTTTCCCAGGCTCAAGAACAGTTTGTCTTGATACACAGGTCAAAGGAATTTTTAAAACTTCTGGGTCAGCGAGCTCATTTATCCCTTGATTTCTTGCTAACCCACCAGACTTTCAAGCACTCACTGGTAAGGGACTGAAGCTGCCAGTTCAGTAACTATCAGGGAGACAACACTTGTTCTATTTTTAAAAATCTAGGCTTGCTTACAATGCGAGTTAAACCACCTTGTATTCCATTCTCTCTGCTACAGAAGACAGTCAAGAAATTCCCCAATTGCTGGTTTCCCACAGTGAGTTGGGGAAACAGGCAACTATAAACATAGCAAAAGGATTCCCAGATTCTGAGCATTTTCTTATGGTTGCTGCCACAAAAAAGTCACACGTAATCACAGGATACATGACTATTCAGAAATTTTCAGATATGTGAGTAATAAAAATAGGAAATCTTTTCACTCATAGGCCATGATATTGGCTTTGTAGTACTGGCAAGAAATTCACTTTTCTAAAAGAATGTTCAAAATCTAAATGGGAGGAATGAGGAAAGGAGGTCAGAACTCATTAATAAGACCTCTGCAGAGACACAATGCACCCAAATCTCAGGGAGGGCCACCCAAGAGCAGGTGCTGCATTCTGAACTGTAGCAAGCTCATCTGACATAGCTTCTTTCTGTAACTACTGGCACTTCTAGAGCAAGTGTATCTGCATAAACTGTAAAAAAAAAAACAAACCAAAACCACCCAAATATAAAGCCATCTATAGCCCAAATAACAAATCTCTGTGCAGCCAGAACAATATTATGTGAACATAAAAGGGCTGGACAAATTTTGCCATATTGTAAAAGTGGGTTTAGCTTTGTTTGGGTAGGGCAAATTGGCTGTTTTGGGTCTAACTCCAGTTTGGTGTGTTCAAGAGGATAGAATTTAAAAGGAATATGAACAAACTGCTGTAGGTCTGCGCAGCCTTCATGACTTTAGCATTAATTCTTCCTCTACACTTTTCCAGCTTATAACTCAAAATTGCAGCTCACGATTGGAATAGATAGCACATTCTGAGGGTGCATAGGTCTCTTCTTGCATCTCTCATAAGCTTCCTAGGCTTTTTGTGCCGCCAGTCAGAAGGAGGGCACCCAACTAGACCTTACAGAACACCTCAGAGAAGAGGATGGCCTGCTGTCTGCGCCCATGAGATCTGGCAGTCTCTCACCTGCCATTTCACAAGACATGGCAGGACAAGGGCAGGCTCACCAACATGAGAGCTGCATCTGGTCCTGGGTGTACTTATGGGAAGATATTACTTAGACAGGTCCATCAGAATCCACACTTGCTTCACCACAAAGCCCAAAGATTAAAATCACAATCAAATAAACAGGTAGCACATTTGGAAAGGATAAGAGGGATATTTTTTTCTTGACTAGGTCAAGTCAAATCTGAGTTCATCCCTACAAACTCAGATAAGTGAGTGTAGTATGCTTCTAAGCTCTGACTTTTCTATTTTTGTGGTCATTTTGGTACTACATGAGGTCGAAAAGGGAGGGGAGGAGAGAGGAAACTAAAAGATGGGAGTTCACCCTTGAGAACTGTCAAGATCCTTTGAAGAGTATGACTTAAGAGGTGTTTTCTCCATTTATGAGATGTCTCACCCAAACAATTCACAGCATTTCACACTCAGTTCTCACAATATTGCACTTTTCTGCCAATGTGGGTGTCTCAAACTCACATGGTACCAAACTGAGTTAATATGATAGCAAAGCACTAGGCCCAAGGGAAAGCACTGCCTCTTTCAAATGCCCCTGTAAAGCCTCTACCCCCATCACTGCAGCTGCTCTGTTTCATCCCTTTCTGTTGTTTGGCTTGCTAGAATAAGCAGTGCCAGAAGGAGGTATGAAAGGGAAGGTTTCAGAGGAAGACTGTGTGGCTGCCACATTCATTTTTGGAACTGGAGAACAGACTCAACAGGAATGGGGGCAGGGAGTCACAGATCTCCACTGGTGGCATGTTATACTGGGATCAAGGCAGTCAGCCAAGATAAGGTTAAGAATTAATTTCTAATACTTTCTGCAGATGTAATGTTCTGTTAAGAATGCAATTTCATCACATGTTTGTTCTGCTTAGCTCTAACTGAATATTTGGAAGAAATCAAATTTAATAGCCTGCCTGATACATTGCTATTTGCAATATGTTTTCCTGGTCCATAATCTAAAGTCCAGTTTGTGAAAAGATTATTATAAAAGAGTACTCATGAAATATCATATTAAGAGTTCCATGAACTTGGAGCTATCTAAATTATAAATTAACTGAGACAAAGGGGTTTTTTAAATGGAGTAGGATGCCAGAGCCCTGTGAGGAGGGGACACTGCAATCTTCCGTGTTGCTTCTCAGAGTTTAATTGCCTGTCTCTATGGTTAGCTCTGCCACAGTGCACTCTGAGGTGAAATTCCTGTGTTAACAATTTTGTTGTGAGAAGGAGCTGTGTGATGACTCTTGGAGTACTCCTCACCCCTTGGCTCAGGAGATCTATTAAAGCTCAGGGTGTTGCTCCTTGGTCACTGCTTGAGCCATCATGCGGATACACATTTCCCTCTGCCTGCCTTTGTCAGCAGCTGGTCCCTGACAAAGATTGTCTTAAAAACAAAACAACTTTTGAACCTGAGGTGTATCAAATATTAGCATCACAAACTTATCTGGAGGATGGACAAAGCTACCCCTTCTGCAGTTGATTTTCTGCTTTCTTTCAGGGATGCCCACCCCAGAATGGCCTGAGCAGCTGATTTCTGCCTTCCCTATCCTGTTGCCGTCTGATTTGAAGGCAAGACGACCTGGTTC
>VWYI01026215.1:0-12559 GCA_013399455.1 Anthoscopus minutus | reverse complement strand
GCAGCCATAAAGAGAAAAGATAATTACCATTAGTAATGGTGGTGGCAATAAGGTCTGTTATTTCATTATTTAAAAAAATATTATTATTATTTAAATATATTTCTGTTCCGAAAATAAAATTGGAGTCATAAGTTGTTTTATTAAGGAAAATTTCCCATGAAATGAAGTAGTTATACTTTTTGTTGCAGAACTAATAGAAGAAAGTGTTTTTATCTTATTAAAATCTTTGATTTCATTTAAAATAACTTTTTATTGAACACAGTGATTTGAGAAAAAAAAAGCAAATTACATCCAAATGATCTTTTTTCTGACCTATTTCAAGCCTCAGTTTTGTTTCTCTCATGCCCTTAACTAATCTCAGGTAGAACCTGAGAAAACATTTACACAGTTAGAAAAAAACTATAAAGTTAAGTACTGCTTCACCATTTTTAACCTCATTCACCACTACACTTTGGATAAGAACCACAACATATATATGAACAGAGCAAAAGCTCTGAAGCTTTGAAATCTCCCCTTTGATGTTTAATTCTATCTAAAACAGAGGATATACTATGCCCTGTGCTGAGGAAAACAGGGACTTTTGTCAGAGGGAACAAGAAATAAACCACAGACTTTTTCACTAATGAATCTAATGCCTATTCTAAAAAGTTAATGGAAAGTCTCTTCACTGAATTCCACAGCCTTTGCAGCAAACCCCAGATAAGCTGTTCAGTGAGAGCAAGTAAAAATAAATTGGGAAAAGGTTCTTTGCTTTACGAATTCATTTTAAGGGAGGTAATGGAACAGCTGTTGCATAGATAAAACACACATGTCCCCTCAGAAATGCAGTTGGGCAGAGCCTTGCTGCACAGCACGACTCGTGGGCATCGCCCAGCAGCTTCTCTGGCTGAACAGACCACTAGCCCGAGCGCTAAACTCGCAACGACTCCCCAAATCCCTTCGGCCCCTTAAAGGGAAAAACAGCTTCATTAGCTCCTCACATAAACGGCCAGAACATAAACACAACATGCTCCATTAAAATGGTCAAATTGAGCAAGTGGAGAACCTTTCCTATATTGTGTCTGCTTTAGTGGTTTCATTTTAGATTTTGCTTTCCTTTTTTATTTTTCTTCCTAGTTTTGGTTTGCATGCTTGCATTTTCAGAGCATGCATGTAGATACTTGGACAGAACTAACTTTATCTTCATGTAGCTTATTATGTTTTACAGAATTTTTTCTTTCTCCTGCCTGAATTTTAAAATGAACATCTGGAAACTAAAAACTGGTGTATCAGAAAGCACATATAAATTATCAGTGGTCTTGAAGGCTTGTGGTGAGAGAACACTTTTCTGTGGTATCTGCTCGAAAAAACTGTCCCTGTCCACTGATTTCACTGAGTGTAACACAATGAAAAGCACAGTAAATCATTTAGTTTCCTTCTAGCACTTTAGAGTTTGTCGCCCAAGTGTTTGTATGTATTTCGCATAAAACGTAATGACCACAGCATGATCCCTCTTAGAGGATCCTCCTTTATGTATTTCTGCCCTGAATATGTAGAAACCTTCTCTTTTCTTGCTGTTTTTTTGAGAAGTTCCCATTTACATGTTTATGCATGTGCGTACAGATACAGGGTGATAAAAACTATATGAAAAAGGAGAAGCTGCTGTTGATGTGTGGCCATACTCTTTATTATTACTCCTGCCCCTTTACTGTCCTTTTCCTTTCAACTTTGGACCACATATTTACAAATAAAAATCACTGAAGGACAGTTTATTATTTTTAAACTGTAAGTTCTTCTACTTTGAGATTCACAGCTTTATTCATACTTGTCAGAATTACATTATCACCAAATTTTTTTAAACCAAAATGCATTCTCTTTGTCAACCCTCTTGTCCCACTCACCCATACTCCATTAAAAACATTTCTGTTTCTTTTTTGTTGTTGTTTCTTTGTTCTCCCTCTAATCTTTGATGTGTGAACTTTTTGGAAAGCTGCTTTCAAATTATTATAAAAGGAAAAGATTTTCTGTTTTAATTTTTTTACTTTAAGATTTTCTCTTATTGAAGAATTTAGTTAGAGAAAGGATAGAAATGCAAAATAAACACATTGATTAATCTGAGTTAATTATCATTTTAATTTAGTCATTATATTCCTTGTTTTCTATTTAAAGGGGGAAAAGTCAAGGTGTGGAATACCTGTAAGAAAGGAAACAAAATATTTCTGACACTCATAGTAATAGTAATTACAATAACAATAACAAAACCAAAACCAATAACAATATTAAATGCATTAAAAAATATTAACAACTATTTACTGAAAATTCTTAAAAGGTTAAACATTTAACATGCAAATAAAAAGTGTTATCTAACACAATGCAGTTATTCTATGAGGATTTATCTTTATATAGCACCTAACTTAAAAAATAATTACAAAGAACTTCCTATTAAAAAGTTATATCCATTCTGATCCAAAGTTGATCAATAAATTAAGCTGAATATATATTATGGTCCATTAAATGAAAAAGAATGAGCTTTGCTGTTTCTGTTCATGTTCTTTCAAGGTATTGAAAAGGTCTGTGTAGAAATGAAATCATTTTTGCATTGAAACATGATGTGAGCAAACGGTAGGAAATCAAAGTATGGCCAACACGACCTTAGGTATCATCCTTGCTTTTTTACAACAGCACACAGCTCTCTCTCTAAAAAACTTGTCTGAAACAGGGAGGAGTGACCTTGTTGTCATCTGTGACAGTGGACAAGGGACAGGCTACAGGTGTAACCTGTGTGGAATGTTGTATTGCATTTGGGACATGCCCTCCCTCTCTCTAAACTAGAAAACCACAGACTTAAATGATGGAAAGTTTGTTGGATGAGCAATTGGTTGGAGAGTGATGTCCAGAGGGAAGTGGTCAATGGCTCAGTGTCTGGATGGAGGTCTATGGAAAGTGGTGATCCTTTGGGCTGTCTCTTAGGTCAGCAGTGTTTAATGACTTTATTGATGCCCCAGACAAAGGAATTGAGAGCACATGCAGTAAGTTTTCAGATGACACCAAGCTGAGCAGTGCTGTCTGTTGACAAACCTGAAGGTCGAGATATGATCCAGGGGCACCTGGACAAGCTAGGGAAGTTGCCTATGTGTGGACATGATTTTCTGGGCTTGAGAAAGATTCTCAGCCTGTCAGTGGCTGAGATGTTCCCAAGGGAAAGCTGTTGAGAAAACTCTTTTTCAAGGACTGTTTTTGTAAATGGGTTCAGGTTCTCAAAATAAGAGGAACAGATGTTCTGCTGTGTTTTTCTCTTGTTCCACCAATGAGACCAGAGAGGTTTTTCCTTTGGCCAATCACGTTGACCTGTATCAGAACACTTTATAAAAAGGGCTGTTAAAACCCCCAAAAAATGCTTCACTGCTGAAAGAAGAATCTCTCCAGGCATCCCCAATTCTTTCTGTGTCGTGCATCACAGTAACACCCATGGGGATCTCTTGAGGTTTTACAAGACCAAACAAACACAAGGTGCTGCATTGGAAGAAGGGCATGAATCCAGGCTCGGCGATGAACAGCATTCCTGCCCAGAAGGAGCTGGGGGTGCTGTGGGTGAGAGGCTGGACATGCCCTGGCCATGGCACTCACAGCCCAGAGAGCCAAACGTGTCCTGGGCTGCATCCAGAGCCCCTGGGCAGCAGGGGAGGGAGGGGATTATGCCCCTCTGCTCTGCTGAGACCCACCTGGAGCACTGCATCCAGAGCTGGGGTCCCTGCACAGGAGGGACAGGGACCTGCTGGAGAAGGTCCATTCAGAATCAGAATGACTGAAATGACTGGAGGGCTGAAAGAGCTCTCTTTTGAGAAAAGGCTGAGACAGTTGTCATTGCTCAGTCTGGACCAGAGAAGGCTTTGGGGAAAACTTAGAACTACCCCTTCAATACTGAAAGGAGGCTTATAAGCAAGATGGTGACAAACTTATAGCATGGCATTAGGGAAAGGAGTAAAGATTTTAAAACGAAGAAGGTAAATTCAGATGAGATATAGGAAGATTTTTATGGTGAGGACAGTGGGATGCTGGAACAGATTACCCAGAAAGATGATGATACCCCATCCCTGGAAACATTCAAGGTTGCTCTGAATGTCCTGGTCTAGTCGATGTTCACCTGACTTACTGCAGGAAGGGCTAGACCTTTAAAGGGAGAGATGACCTTTAAATATCCCTGCCAGCCCAAACTTTTCTATGATTCTATCCTTTTGTAACAGGCAATCTGAGAAAAGACAGCCTTTCATACAGGTGAAAAAGGTAAAAGATTTTCATAGGTGAAAAGTGACCTGTTGGCAAAGAGGAATATGGCACACCTATGGACACAGTTTTCCTGATTTGTATCAAGTTTTCTGACTGTCTTCTCTGTCATGTGCTGTTTGCATGGAAATATTAATTTGTTGAAATTTTAGACACCTGGGTGAAGCACCTGAAATAAGAGGATAGCTGCTGTACGTACCTGTCTAAAATTGTATTTCTGTTATTATTGCTAGAGGGAACACTATCATTCTCCTGAGAAAAGAAAGATGATTAAAGGCCTAATGCAATTGTCAAGATTTAGCTCAATTCAGTCTGGGCCTTTGTCAAACTATGTCAATAAATGATGATTAAGTAAATGTGCACTTTTAGAGATATGATGCCAACAACATGCTCTTCATTGAATCTGGTTTTGTCTCCTTTGTAATTTTCTGGGGTATGAAATCTCTGCATAGTTGGTAATCTGTTAGAAAACTGAGTGAGATTATATATAGTGATTTCCCTTTACTTCATTTATGCCTTTGCAGATAAGGTGCTCTTAATGTGTGTTGCAGAAGGTCTTCCATCCCTGTTGTGATTGATGGCTAGCAAACTGCTGGGGACAATTCCATTTGGTGGGTAAAAAACACTATCTCATTTATCTTTATATCATATCTGTTGCAAATTAAACTAAAAACATAGAGTTTGCACACTAAAATTGTTACGCTGCGAAGAAATGTGCCTATAAAACAGCATGTTAACAAGCATGACATGATGAATGAAATACAATAAACTTCTGCAATTTCAGATTCTCCCAGAGGCAGATGACAGGGCTATCACCTGTTGAGCTTTCCTTGGTGACAGCATAACAGTGTCTCCAAGGAAGTGCTGGCTGTGCTGGCTTTACAAGAAGTGAGTGGCTACCAGTGCACACTCGGTTAACTTCACACATGATGCATCTGAGGTAAGATTTGTAATTCAAGCAGCCAAATGCAGAGGCAGAGGTACTCTGCTTGCTGGATTACTGGTGTTCCTGAACTGGAATGTCCTGTTTTCTTCAGCAGATGGCAGCAGCACTGATGCATGATAAAAGCTGGATTCCAAAGGCATTGTGTAAAATAAAACTGTTTTTTTCTCCTTTATTTCCCTCCATACTATCACCATCATAAATGATCACAAAACCTAAGACTCTACCAGTCAGATATTAAACCTTATCCCCAGCTTCAATAGTGAAGTGATTCACAGGTGTGCAACTTTGCCTAAAAACAAAAGAAGAAACCAAACCAAAACTAAAAAAAATAAGAAGAAACTCAAGGAAAGTGAACCAAAAATCCTGAATTATCTTACTTATCAAAGTTACCTGATTTTTATGTGCCAGTAAACATTTATTAGCATTAGCTCTCTAGCCATACATGCAGATATATTTTTCTTCATAAGGTGTCCCATGGCACTACGCAAGAGGTTTTCCACCAACATTATGAGTCTCTTCAGGAAGATATCAGTAGAGTACAGGTTTGGGAACAGGAAAGAAACAAAGAACGTCTCAAGGATTGTTGTTCCTGAAATATGTCTATTTCCTACCACACAAATGAACACTATTTTAATTCAAACATGCATGTTTTGGCCAAGTATTTAAAATATTAAAAATATTAAAATAGTCCCTTGAGGGTTCATGAGGTTTTATTTTTGAAGGAGGGGGAGAAAAAAAGAGAAATATAAGGACACTCAGCAGGGAATCATAAAACTGAAGTCTTACGTCCAAGAAACCTGTTTTCAAATTTCTGCACCTGGCTCAGCCTGGCAAAAGGTATCTTCTCTGAGTGCTCTAGCCCCAGGGCTATGAGAATACAGTTGCCTATTCAATCTGGCCCAGTAAATATTTCATTAGTTATACATAGAGGTTGAATGCAGGGACTGCATCATTCACCTTAGATGCAGGTGAAAAGCAAAGGGAGGGCCCCCACATGAAAATTCTGAAAATTAAAACCTTCAATATAAAACTTCTGTATTCCCTAAAGATATCCTGAGGCACTCAGAGTCTTGTGAATATCAAATTTCTGCCCTTTACACTCATCACAAGAAATAGGATGGTAGATCTCTAAACCAAAAATTTTGTGTTTCTCAGGGGAAAGCAAAAACAAAAACTAGTGAGAAAAAACATACCAATTTGATGGACAAACGACATGCTTTATTATTATTATTATTAATAATAATAATGATTACTAGCAGTTACTTATGTGTCAGACTTGTGGCTCTGTGAGACGGAGAATTTCCTGGGTGTGAAAAAACAACTATTACTCTATTGTAGCAAAGCTCATGTCTATGATGAGAGAAGGTAAATAGTTCAGAAGTTTAAATGTGCTGGGATACCTCGAATACTAATGTAAATGTTCCTGAAATTTGTACTTGAGCTTTTTACCTCTGCATTTATTTCACCAATGCTTGGGTATTGCAAGTGCTTCTGTCTTTCTTTGATATACTCCACATGACCAGTTTGTGTCTAAACTCATCTTTCACAGCCTGCAGTAACAAAAACTTTTAACAAAATTTGTGTTAGGATTGAATCATCATAACTGCTGGCTTCATTATGAAAATAATGGAGTTGCCTTGATGACAGCTTATAAATAAATGTTCCCTTCAAGCAGCTATAGGTAAGGACAGAAGAAAAAAAAAATCATCTTAACATCTTCTATTGATTGCTGGGTCAATGCTGTTCTTGAAACTGTAAAATATGAATGAGCAGCCTTTGAACAGAGTAAGATACTAGATGCCTTTGATCAAATCTGGAATGCATTTCTTCACTGCTACTCACTAAAAAGAACAAATAGAGGATAACCCTCAGATGATCAACCCTGGATCCACAAGGCCTTCTTCTGTGTAGCTCAAAAACTAAACATGTACTGACCAAATGACAGGTTTCAGAAGACAGGGTTTGTGAGACATTCAAGGAAGTAAACAATAGAAAAGTACAAGTTTTATTTAGATCATTCCAAGGGGACTTATTTAAAATTAATGGCATTAAATTAAACATGGAAATTTGTAGACTGAACATCAGCCTACATATATTTAATTACAGAGAGGTCTATCCAACTAGTGAAAGATTCTGTAAAAAGAAACAGAAGAAAACATATCATTTTCAGAAAACTGGATGTGGTAGGATGTTGATGAATACAATAAGCTTACAGGGTATGGTGGATACAGGAAATTCCTAAAGAAAATGGAATTTTCAGTTGTACACTGAATATAATATATTAATTATTGATTATAATGTAATAATATTAAAATAAATAAACATCAGAGAAAACAGGAATCATAGCTGTAGCACCTCAAAGAAAACTTGTATACCTTGGGACTTCACTTGCACTTTTGGGTTTTTAACTACGTATATTTACTATTTTGTTGTGGTGCGTGTTCAAGTTAATTCACGTTTATTCAGTTCTTTGTTGTGAAATTATTTGCTCGGTCCTCCCCCTGTTGACATGGTTCATTCTAAATTGTAATGGTTTGTTCCAAAGTTTAGTTTCACCCTTTTTTTTCCTGTCTATCTCCTGTACCACACTCCTTCTTCTGGCATATTCCTCGTCGGTCTCCCTAAACCCTACCCCTCATACCTGTCAGTCATTGTAAATCCTACCTTTCCTTCCAGAACCTTCCCCAGAACTCAATGTCCCTTTGGTTGTTTTCCCTGTCCCTCAAGTGCTGCCTCCTCCCTATCACTTGCCATAGGTTACTTTGTACTTAATCCCACCCCACAGACCTCCCCTTGTTACTTTTGATTAGAGACGCTTTGTAACCACCCCTTGTTCCCTTGTCATATAAAACTGCCTGTCAGCTTGTTTAATTTCTCTTCATTGCCTGGAGTCCCTAAAATGAAGAGCCTTGCTCTTCAATGAAGAGTCCCTCCCTCATTCTTTACCTTCACACCGTTGTGGCCAAGCTTCTACCTAGAGCCGTAGAGAGTGCAGGGCTCTAAACCGGCCTGGGATTTTCCCTGAATATCCCAGGCTGTCCCATGCCTGGCACGAACCAGTGCAAGGCTGAGCTAGCCTGAGAAGAACTCCAGCTCACAGCAATACTGTATATGTTTAAGTCTTCTCATTCTGCGACACCATGAAGACAGAATGGAATACAACCAACCAAGCTGTGACTCAATAAAAGTGGCAACACTGATACGACCAGTTCATCAAGATGCATAGTGGCATCAAGTCTGTAAATTACAGCCTGGGCTCTTACCTTTTTTCAAGTGGATTTCCATAAAGGGACTTGAAAGTGTTTTAGAGATTTGTGGTGATTGTTAGTGTAGGGTGTTGGTTTTATTTGTTTGTTAGATTGGTTGGTTGGGATTTGTTAAACTGTCTTTTACACAGCTCCTTTTTTCTGGTCTTACGCTAAACTTCTCTCTTTTTTCTTCTAGGTTCTGCAGTCCACAACATGAGTTCTGCCTGAGAAGGAGGACTGGAAGGGAGGAGAAAGCTTAAAATGGCTCTTCCATGTCCCAAATCTTCCACCAGGAGGAACATGCTGCTGATGAGCAGTGCTTCCTTGATTGATCTTCTTGGATCTACTTGGAGCAAATATATTTTTATACTTTTCCTCACAGTCTACTTTTTACATTTGTATCCAGGTAAAATTTGAAAGTTGTACGCTGATCTTACCCAGCTCATTAGCACAAAGAATATAATTTTCTTCTCGGTGGTTATAGAGATTTCTGAGACTTCTATAGCATGCTCAAATCTACACTAAAACTGTGTACAATTGAACAAAACGCAAAAAGCATCAGAGTTATAGCAACCTATGATCTCCTCAAGTCAGCAGAAGACTGGATGAGACCTGAGATCCTGCACTGGCCCTTACAATGTCTGTGGCCTTCTCCTGAGCTAAAGGTGGGATGCAATCTTTTTCTCACTAACTTCAATACTAAGACTGTATAGTTTAACATAAGCAATTAATGTGTACACAAACAAATGGTGTTTTTCTCCAAGACATCAGAATTTTATGTGTCTCACAGAATTAGAAATCACAGCATTCCAGAAAGTGCAAAGTTATGAGTGTAAGAGCAGTAGGATGGACACATTGCCAATAGATGTAAAAATTATTTAGGTCCAATAGTATTTTCTCTCTGTTGCTTAAATTATTAAACTGTTTTTTAGGGAAGTCCACACAAGCTCAGTAATTTATTTTTAGCCAACTTACTTTCCCTCGAGGTATCTAAAAGGTGTTGGCAGGGATATCTTTTGTCATTTCAAAAATGAAGATCAACTTAATCCCTTTAGAACAAGCATGAGTCACTTCAGTTTAACACATAGAACTATTTGAAACTCTGTAGAATATNAACTATTTGAAACTCTGTAGAATATTATAGATTAATGTCCACTGTATTATTTCTCATCTGATTGTAAAAGTCAGGTGGGATAATAATAAAGGAGTAGTAGTTGTTGTCTTAAAATCCTTTCCAAAAAGAAATGTGTGCCCAAATTCTACAATCTATTAAATTAGGAGGTCAGGCAATTGTGTGAATGCAAGTCAGTTTGAGTCTGTTCCAGTTTTTACTCAAGGGAGGAAGCCTGGGTTCCTAACCCTGGCATCAGGAATAAGTTAATGCAATATCTCACTTCCTGTGATTACTTTGAAAGATCATTGATTTTAAGGACAGATTTTAATGAAAGAAATTTTTTAATGATTCTGAACAAGAAAAGGAGTTTTATCTGCCTATTATGTTGAAGAGAAATAATAACCTGTAGTAGAGTTCTAAACCACACTTGCTCTTCACTGCTTAAAGAAATTTGCATTCTCCTCTTTGATGGGCAAGAAACCAGACATATTGATAGGAAAACAGGCTTTCTGGCTAATTGTTAAAGATGTTTCTTCGACTTGTGCAGAACAGCATGAAGACAACACAAGTAATGCAACTATACAGGAGAAGGAAAGTGTTTTAAACCCAACTGGTGTTCACACAGGATCACTCTCAATAGGTATTCATGCTACATTTTAATTTCTTCAAAAAGATTTATCACTGGAATGGGAAAAAAGTTGAAATCAACTAACAAACCTATAGTCGGACCTAAATTACAGAACTGTCCTCTCTTTTAAAACTTTTTATCCTCACACCGTGATGGTTTCTTTGGTTTGATAGCTATTCATCCAACAGAATGGTAAAATACATCCCAGTAGAGATCAGATCTTCAGTCTGAGCTAGACATATGGCTCCTTCTATAGCCAGCTGTGGGGGATTGGTGCCTCTGGAGGGCAATTAAGCTCATTTTATGATGGGTGTTTAAGAGGAAGATCTACAGAAAGTGATTCATCTTAGCTATATTTCTCCATTAACTATGGACAGTCTAAGGGAATAGCTTAAATTGGACACTTAACT
Source organism: Anthoscopus minutus (assembly GCA_013399455.1). Lineage (NCBI taxonomy): Eukaryota > Metazoa > Chordata > Aves > Passeriformes > Paridae > Anthoscopus > Anthoscopus minutus. The sequence continues at coordinate 1,950 of VWYI01026215.1, read as the reverse complement.
TAAGACAGCTAAAAGTAGGGGTGAGTCCCAGCTCTTGTCACCATGCAATATAAGCCCTCATCACTCACAATGATTATGTTCATCTGCACACAAGGATTTCTGGGTGACTGTATTGCCCTCCTGTTGTATCATTCTTCCCCTAAACTTTATGTGTTTCAAGGACCTGGCCTGCTGAACTCACTAGGACTTTTCAATTCATTGCATTATTGCAGAATTCCTAGCTTTCACAGTGGTGGATAAAGGGTATTCTGGTCAAACCCCAGTGCCAGAAATAAAATTTTGCCTTATAAGTCACCGTTTTTTATCAGGTTTTCTTGGTATTCTTTTCTCTCCCTTTAGTCAATATCAATGTTAAAAATCCTTTGCTCAGAGTATTCAAAAAGAAAATATTCAGTATGAGTGCAGAATTCAGGTTCCCTATTCAGCAAAGAGGGACAGAAGAAAATACTTGAAAAATACTGCAGGTTACAAAGCCCTGTGAACTGCCTAGACTGCAAAATTCTAATATTTTTCCTGGCATGTCTAACCAAAAACTTAACCAACAGAGAACATGTACTGATGAAAGTCAGTGACAAAGCTTGAAACAGACCAAATGAAAACACAGAAACGGCAGCTGCCCAATTGTCTTTGTTTAAGCTGCCATTTACTTATGAGCATTTGGATCTTATAATTTCTGCCAAATTTGTATTTTACTGAAGCCGGGAAAACAAGACAAAACAAATCTCTGGCTTTGAATTTGAGCTAGCTGGGCTGTAGTGAAGGTGACTCTGATTTCCCAAGCAAGTAAGAATCAGTGTTCACATAGAAACTGCTTTCATTGTTACGTTATTAGGAGTCATGCATTCATTTCCTGAAGGGAGAAGGGAAATAAGCTTTGTATAATTACTTAGGGATGTGGATCTATGATTGTGCTGCAATGCTGAATTGGAAATTAATTTCTTTCCATGCAAATCAATTTGTTCATTGGAATGATCTCCAAATTTTTACTAGACTCGAAACCATTTGAGACTTAAGATTTCCTCAAGGAGTACGTGACCATTCTACTGAATGTGTGGAGGATGATGCACTCATAAAATCTTGCAATAATTTAGGCTAAAAGTGACCTCTGGAGGTCATCTCTTGTGATGCTTGCTCAGAAGTGCTGGGGAGAATCAACTTCAAAGTTAAGAGTTTAGACAGGTTTTTAATATAAATTCTTTTTTTTTTTCCCTCTAGTTTCCCTACTGCTGTAGGAAATGGGCCCAAAATACTCACTGAAGATAAGTTAAAACTATTTTGACTGCTCTCCACTGTCTACCAAGCCAGTCCTCTCACCAGAAAGGTGATCTAGACCATTAGGTACAACTTTGCTATTGTAAATCTAGACTGGTTAGCTCACATTCTTATAATTTCTGTAACTAGACGAGGTTCAAAGACTTGTTTCATAGTGTTCCCTGTGTTGTACTAAAATATATTGTTGTGGTCAAAATGGATTACATTGAATAAGTGCTGGTAAGAACTTACTGCTTTTTAAGCTTAAGCCTGATTTTATCAAAATACAGCAGTTGTTAAGAGAATGACTGATGGACTTCCATTTCATAATGCATTTAAGACTGACACACACAATCTTTTCAGTTTCTATATCACACCTTATTTTAAACTCAAATATTCTTGCAAAATCAAACATTTTACTGAATGATGAGGTCCTGGAGTCCTGGCTTGCTCTCCCCCATGGCACCATGCCTAGAGAGGGGGGAGCAGCTTCTGGTCTGGATGTCAGGAGCTGAACCTCAGAGCTGCTGCTCTACAGCAATTCCTCTGCCAGTGCAAGGAGGAGGGAAAGGATTGAGGAGGAGGCTCTCAGTTTGGGCTCCAGGGAAAAGTTTAATCCTTGAAAGTCAGACACAGAGAAGCCCCTCTGTACACAGGATTTTATTGGGGAGGTGGTTCAAGGGGAGGGTGCAATTCTTT
>VWYI01026214.1:12603-34161 GCA_013399455.1 Anthoscopus minutus | reverse complement strand
GGGCCATGGGATGTCCCCAGTAATCCCAAGCCCAACCCTGGGCCATGGGATGTCCCCAGTAATCCCAAATCCAACCCCGGGCCATGGGATGCCCACGACCATCCCAAACCCAACCCCAGGCCATGGGATGTCCCGAGTAATCCCAAACCCAACCCCAGGCCATGGGATGTCCCGAGTAATCCCAAACCCAACCCCAGGCCATGGGATGTCCCCAGTAATCCCAAACCAAACCCCAGGCCATGGGATGCCCACGACCATCCCAAACCCAACCCCAGGCCATGGGATGTCCCGAGTAATCCCAAACCCAACCCCAGGCCATGGGATGCCCACAGTAATCCCAAACCCAACCCCAGGCCATGGGATGCCCACGACCATCCCAAACCCAACCCCCTGGGCTGCCCCCGAAGGGGCTCCATCCTCCAGAGTCGCCAGGAGGACAAAGAGCCGGAAAAGGGGATTTCTGGGGCGTCACGAAGAGCCCCGGGGAGGCTGCAGGGTCGGCACCTTCCTGTCGAGGGCAGGGACGAAGGTGAGGAACTCGTCCACGTGGCCCACGCTGAGCCACTCCGAGTAGACCTCGAGCGGCGCCTGCACCTCCTGCGCCAAGAGGAAATCGCGCACGGCCCTGCACATCCTGCGCCCGGACGCCCTGCAAGGACAGCGCTGCTGGGCACCCGGCACAGCTGCTCCCGCCCCAAAATCCAGCCCCTGAACCTCCTCAGAAATCTCATTTCTATCCTGCTTTTCCTGGGGAGAGGCTGGAAACGGCCCGAGCTACAGCCAGGCAAGTATTTAAATGATTGTAATAATATAAATTGTAGATTGTTCTGCTTTAATATAGATTTGTCTGCCTGATAGCCCGATTGTGTGTCATTTTATCTGTTTTGTATTAATATAGCCCTGTGTTATAGATGAGGCGTGTTAATATAAACACGTTATATAAATATATCTTGCTAAATCTCTATCTTATATAAATATATCTTACCAAATATCTATATTATATAAATATGTATTACTAGATCCCAAATATTACATAAATTTATCAGCGCATCTCCCTGTGTTTTAGATAATCCCTATAATAATCCCTATTTTGATATATCCCTATACTGTATATAATGTGTGTTAATATATATTACTAAATCCCTATATCGATATAAATATATATTACATCAATATAAATATATATTACATCAATATAAATATATATTACTAGATCCCTGTCCTATATGAATATATATCTTACCAAATATCTATATTATATAAATATGTATTACTAGATCCCAAATATTACATAAATTTATCAGCGTTTCTCCCTGCATTTTAGATAAATACCTTGATATATCCCTATACTGTATATAATNAATACCTTGATATATCCCTATACTGTATATAATGTGTGTTAATATATATTACTAAATCCCTATATCGATATAAATATATATTACATCAATATAAATATATATTACATCAATATAAATATATATTACATCAATATAAATATATATTACTAGATCCCTGTCCTATATAAATAGATCAGCACATCTCCCTGTATTTTAGATAAATACATCAACATATCCATATATTATATATAAAGTGTGTTAATATATACGTTATATAAATATATATTAATTGATCCCTAATATTACATAAATAGATCAGCACATCTCCCTGTATTTTAGATAAATACATCGATATATCCCCATATTTTCCATAAATTCATCTGCAGGCTGTAGGGATTGGATCATTCCACGCCCTGTTCCTCTCGGGCACCTTTGGGTTGAGTTTTTCCCATCTCTGTGATCCCCAGATCCCGCCTCACTTTGGTGCCAGGGCCAAGTTTTCTTAGAACAGGCTGGGAAGATGTTAATTAAATTCCTGGTAATGAGGGACAATTACGGCCCCAGTGGAGCTAGGAAAATCCCATTTCTCTGCCTCTGGAAGCAGCATGATCCCCTGGCTGGGACAGGAGGGTCCCGTCAGTTTTTTGGGATCAGACCAGGCGGGATTGGGTCTGGGTGTTGTTTTTCCTGGAAAATGCCCTCCTTTGTGGAGGCTTTTGCAGGGAGCTTTGTTCCCGCAGGGCTGCCAAGCACTGCCTGCCCTGGGCACAACAATTTCCAGTTATTCAGGATTTCACCCTTTCCTGGATTTCCCCCGCTCCTCTCCTAAGAGAACAAATCCGAGCCCAGGCTGGGACAAAAGCGGGGAAAATGGGAACGGCAGCTGGGTTTCGTGAGGGTTGGAGGAGCAGCAGTGGGGCTTGTCTGTGAAATCTGGGATTTCATGGGGATAGGCCCTGGATTTTTTTTTCTCCAAGAGGTTCCCAAGGGAGGGTTTGGGGAGTCCCAGAGGGAGGGGATTCTCACCAGGGCAGGGGGCTGCCGATGAGGATCCGCCCCAGCGGATATTCCTTGCCCCGCACCGTCACCGGCGGGCTCACATCCAGGTTCCCAAAGGAATCCAGGCTGGTCACGCTCTTCCCAGGGGGCTCCCGGGTCACGTAGCCAAAGTCTGGGCCCTGGAAAAGAGGAAAGAGGTGCCAAGGATCTCCCGTGCGGAGATTTTGGGGGGAAATGGGGGATTTTGAGGGGAAAATGGGGGGTTTCAATGCAAGGACACACCAGGATCTTCTTAAAAGCAAAATCCTTCAGGCCTCTGTTCCTGGGAGAGTCGAAAACCACGGGGAAGGTTTTGTGTGGAGCTTCCACGTAGCCAAACTCCAGCTCATCCTGTGGGAAGGAGAGGAGGAGGAGGAGGAAGAAGGCTCTGGAAAGTGATAGGAATCTCCACCAGGGATGTGGGGAGGGTGGGGCAGGAAATGGGGTGAGCCTGGCAAAGCCCAGCCTAAAGCACTGGGTAGGCTCCTGGCCAGCCCCACGGGGTGACACCACAGCCACAGTGTCCCCCTGGCAATGGGACCCTCCTGGCCAGCCCCACGGGGTGACACCGCAGCCACGGTGTCCCCCTGGCAATGGGACCCTCCTGGCCAGCCCCACGGGGTGACACCGCAGCCACGGTGTCCCCCTGGCAATGGGACCCTCCTGGCCAGCCCCACGGGGTCCCCTCACACAGTGATGTCATTCTAGAGGTGTCCCTTGGGTCCCCTTCAAAGCACCACAGGGACACTTCTGCAAAAGGGACCCCCTTGCAATGTCCCACAGTGTGTCCCTTTGCAATGTCCCACGGGGTCCTTCTCGCAACGGGTCCCCTTGGCCATGTCCCACAGTGTCCCTTGGCCATGTCCCACAGGGTCCCCATGGCCACATCCCACAGGGTCCCTTGGCCATGTCCCACAGGGTCCCCATGGCCACGTCCCACAGGGTCCCTTGGCCATGTCCCACAGGGTCCCTTGGCCATGTCCCACAGGGTCCCTTGGCCACGTCCCACAGGGTCCCTTGGCCATGTCCCACAGGGTCCCTTGGCCATGTCCCACAGGGTCCCTATGCAATGTCCCACAGGGTCCCTTGGCCATGTCCCACAGGGTCCCTTCTGCAGTGTCCCACGGGGTCCCTTGGCCATGTCCCACGGGGTCCCTTTGCAATGGAGTCTCTCATGCAGTATCCCATGAGGTCCCTTTTGCAATGTCTCCACAGAGTCCCTTGGCCGTGTCCCACTGTGTCCCTTTGCAATGTCCCACTGGGTCCCTTGGCCACGTCCCACTGGGTCCCTTTGCAATGGAGTCGCTCATGCAGTATCCCACGGGGTCCCTTCTGCAGTGTCCCACAGGGTCCCTTGGCCATGTCCCACGGGGTCCCTTTGCAATGTCCCACAGGGTCCCTTGGCCATGTCCCACAGGGTCCCCATGGCCATGTCCCACGGGGTCCCTTGGCCATGTCCCACAGGGTCCCTTTGCAATGTCCCACAGGGTCCCTTTGCAATGTCCCACAGGGTCCCTTTGCAATGTCCCACAGGGTCCCTTTGCAATGTCCCACTGTGTCCCTTTGCAATGTCCCACTGTATCCCTTGGCCATGTCCCACAGGGTCCCTTCTGCAGTGTCCCACTGGGTCCCTTGGCCATGTCCCACTGTGTCCCTTTGCAATGGAGTCGCTCATGCAGTATCCCACGGGGTCCCTTTTGCAATGTCCCCTCCCTCACCAGGGTCCCCCCAGCAGTGGGGTCCCTCCTGCACAGCCCACGGGGTCCCTGTCCCGACCAGGTCCCTTTCCTGGTGCCCCGTGTCCCTGATGCCCTGCTGGGCCCCGTGGGCATTGTCCCCATCTGAGCCACCCCCGGCAGCATTCCCTGTGCCTCAGTGCCCGTTCCCTGGCCCGTCCCCGTCATTCCGGGCACTGCCCAAGCCCCGGGGGTGACACTGGGGCCCCGCGGGGCGGCTGACCTGGATCCAGCGGTCGCTGCGCGTGTCCTGCTCCGAGCACACGGTCAGCTTGCAGTTGGCTTTCCTCAGCAGGACCCGCAGCCCCTCCAGGAAGGCCTCGTTGGAATCCGAGCCCTGCTTGATGCTGGGGGGGACAGGGAGGGACTGGGGCTGCGAGGGGGGATCACGGGGAGCCCCCAAAACCTCGAGCCCGCTGCGCGTTCCTCATTCCTGAACACGCTGGGCAACGCTTCCGTGTGGAATTGGACCTGGAGAGGGAACTCCAGCCTTTCTCCCTGGGATTTAAACACCCTGGGCAGCATTCCTGCATGGAATTGGACCTGGAAAAGGCCCTCCAGCATTTTTTTTTGGGATCTAAATGCCCTGGGCAGCATTCCTGAATGGGACTGAACCTGGAGAGGGAACTCCAGCCTTCATAGGACTGGACCTGGACAGGGTCCTCCAGTCTTTTTCTTTAGGATTCAAACACCCTGGGCAACATTCCTGCATGGGAATGGACCCGGAGAGGGAACTCCAGCCTTTCGCCTTGGGATGGAAATGACTCCCACAGCGCCAGCTGGCTCCCTTCCCGAACATTCCCAGTGAGGAATGCCTAAGCCTGGCTCAGCCTGGCCCCACACAGCCAGGAAGGGTCGGGAACTCCTCCCCGGAGAGTGCCCAGGGCAGGACGTGGTGGGGACACCGCTCCTACCTGCAGACAAACACCTCCAGGGGCTGCTGCGTGTTGGGGGTCATGATCCAGGGCGCCACGCGGAACACCACGGTGTCCGTGAAGATCGGCGTGCCCGGGGAGTCCTGAGGGAGCCAAAGCGGAGTTTGGGACCCCCACCCTGGGGGGGTTTGTTAGGGGGTGGGTGGGGCCGGCCCCCCCGTACCTTGTGGGGCACCTCCAGCAGGCTGGCGCTGAAGGACACGAGGCCGGAGAAGCCCCTGTCGGGGAACGCCAGCCCCTCCACGTAGAAGGTGCTGTCCCCGTGGCCGGCGTGGTCCAGCACGTAGGAGAGCTTGTCCGGCCCCAGCACGGGCTTGTAGAGTGGGTGGGCATCAGCACCTGCACAGCCCCGCGTTCCCACCCTGAGTTCCGCAGCCTGGAGAACCCCGCATTCCCACCAGGAATTCAGCAGCCTGGAGAACCCTGCATTCCCACCAGGAATTCAGCAGCCTGGAGAACCCCGCATTCCCACCAGGAATTCAGCAGCCTGGAGAACCCTGGATTCCCACCCTGAGTTCAGCAGCCTGGAGAACCCCGCATTCCCACCCTGAGTTCAGCAGCCTGGAGAACCCCGCATTCCCACCAGGAATTCAGCAGCCTGGAGAACCCCGCATTCCCACCAGGAATTCAGCAGCCTGGAGAACCCCGCATTCCCACCAGGAATTCAGCAGCCTGGAGAACCCCGCATTCCCACCAGGAATTCAGCAGCCTGGAGAACCCCGCATTCCCACCAGGAATTCAGCAGCCTGGAGAACCCCGCATTCCCACCAGGAATTCAGCAGCCTGGAGAACCCCGCATTCCCACCAGGAATTCAGCAGCCTGGAGAACCCCGCATTCCCACCAGGAATTCAGCAGCCTGGAGAACCCCGCATTCCCACCAGGAATTCAGCAGCCTGGAGAACCCCGCATTCCCACCAGGAATTCAGCAGCCTGGAGAACCCCGCATTCCCACCAGGAATTCAGCAGCCTGGAGAACCCCGCATTCCCACCAGGAATTCAGCAGCCTGGAGAACCCCGCATTCCCACCAGGAATTCAGCAGCCTGGAGAACCCCGCATTCCCACCAGGAATTCAGCAGCCTGGAGAACCCCGCATTCCCACCAGGAATTCAGCAGCCTGGAGAACCCCGCATTCCCACCAGGAATTCAGCAGCCTGGAGAACCCCGCATTCCCACCAGGAATTCAGCAGCCTGGAGAACCCCGCATTCCCACCAGGAATTCAGCAGCCTGGAGAACCCCGCATTCCCACCAGGAATTCAGCAGCCTGGAGAACCCCGCATTCCCACCAGGAATTCAGCAGCCTGCCCACAGTGGGCCATGCCAACAGTAGGAGGAGGAGGCGGCTGCTGCCCAAAGGTGCCAGAGGAGCCGCTTCCTCCTCCACCTCCTCCTCCTCCTCCTCCCTGGGGAACACGTTTGATCTTCCCGGGACAAAGAGGGCTCCGTCCCCTCGGGTCCAGCCCTCTCAGGGTGCGTGGCTCCGGCTGAGGATCTAATGACACCCTTGGCTCCCCGGACCTGATTTTCGGCACGGAGCTTCCGGGGATCCGACCGCTCAAAGGCGCTGCCCACTGGGATGGGCTGCTTGGAGCCCTGCCCAAGCCAAAACAGCGCCAGGAGCCATGTGGGGTTTCTCGTGCCATGGGAATGTCAAAATTCCAGCAGCCTCGTTGGGAAAAGCCTCTTTGGAGCCTTCTCCCCCTTGATTTTTCTCATATATCCCCACCCTGTGCAACAGCACGAGAGCTTTGGGGGGTCAAAGGGTGATTACAGCAAATAGGGGCGCCCCAAATGAACAAACCCCATGGGCTTGGCTCACCCTGGGGTCACGCAGGGCTATCAGGGACAAGGGGAGCTACTCACGGACAGCGTGGAAAACCCGCACTTTGTCCGCGTCGCTCTCGGGGACGTGCAGCACCACCTGGTACTCGGTGAAGATGGCGCTGGGTCCCTGGGTCCGCAGCAGCATCACTGACATGTCCTGCAGGTCTGGGGGACGCAGGGGACATGGAGGGAGTGGGGATGGCAGTGGGGAAGCCCCCGGGGAGCCCCTGGGAGTCACAGCCCACCTGCCAGGGTCCGTACGTCTGCCTGGCCGCTGTCCGTGCCCCCCGCGCCCGGGCTGTCCCGGTCACAGTTGACCAACAGCACAGCCCCATGTCCGTCGGGGCCCCACGTCCACTTGGCCTGGAGGAGAAACACCAAGAGGGGACTGGAGCGGGATTTCCCCCATCCTGGACCGAGGAAAGCCCCGGACTCGGAGGAGAACCCGACGGCACGGCAGGGAGACACCGGCACTGCTCCAAACCACGCCGTCCCCAGGCCAGCTCCCAGCAGGGCCTGCACGGACTGCTCCGAGATTTTATCTGGAAGTGCCTCCAGCCTCGCCTGGACACGGCTGCAACATTTGTGGAAGCTCAGCCCATCTCGATAACCAATTTGCGCCGCCGATCAGGCTGCGGTTAATTAGCCCAGCTGGGCTGTGGTTAATTAGCCCAGCTTAAGCGCCTGGGCACCGGCAGATGTGTGGCCAAAGGGGGAAATCTCCTGCTGTTTGCTCAGCTCATTCAGTGGCACCTTTGGAGCCCAAAAAGGAAAAGGAAAAGGGAAGGGGAAGGGGAAGCCAAGAGTTTTCTCCTACAGGACCCTCAGGGCCAGGCTGGAGCCACAGGAGGTTTTGGCGTGGAATAGGAAAATAAATCCTTTTCCTCCTCAATTAGCAGGCTGAGGATCTGCCAGGTTGTTTGCCCTTCTGCCGACACCACCTGGGTCCCTGATCCTCCTGGAGATTTCCCAGGAAGAGGCCAGGGATGGATTCCCCCTCCCACAACGCCTCTCATTACCTTGTCCTTGCCCTGGCTCTTGCTCTTCACTCGGCCACTCCGGCTCCAGTCCACGTCCAGGGACACCTCTGGAGCAGCAAGAGAGAAGGGAGCCATGGGCAGGGACGAGCTCTTGGTGCCTCCTCCTTGTTAACCCCACGCCAGCCCCACCTCATCCCCCCAAAGCTGCTCCAGACCCAGAGATTCCAACAAAGCAGGAGGAGAAAATCCAACCCAACAGCGTTGCCATGACCGTCCCTCTTTGATCTCCAGCTGTCTCCTCTCTTTTTGGTTCCCCTCAGCAGCGACATCCCCTCGTCATGGCAGATTTTAGATTTTTATAGCATTTTGTATGTTTTCATGGCAGATTTCACGTTTCCATGGCATTTTTTATGTTTTCACCAATTTCCTGTTGACTGCCCTGTTTTCCACAAAGCCAAAACACGGTGCAAGCACAAAAACACTCTTTCACCAGGGTTGAGCAAACACCCAAATAATTCCTAGGAAATCTGAGAAGGGCTTTTCCCTCCCAGAGCTCTTCTTGCCCCAGATTTCTGCCTCTGCTGCAGAAATTTACCAGCGACCTCATCCAAACCCCACCTCAATCCTAACCCAAAAACTCTTCAGGATGGGATACAATAGGTATGGAAAACACAGGGACTGAGGCAGAGATTGTTCTCCTTGGGGCAAAGAGGATGACATGGAAAAACTGGGAGGGAAATTCTAAATCTAACCAAGAGAACATTTGGAAGGCAAAATCCTTGTGGCCAGTGGTGGCCCCAGTTGGCTCCAGCGGGGCCCATCAGCCACAGGACATGGGAAACCTTCAGCCTCTCCAGGGGCAATTTTGGGAGGCGTAGGCACAAATTGAGGACACAGGTCTGACTGTCATGTGAATGCTTCAGAAAATCCCAAATTTAGGGTAATTAATCCATCCAAGCGAAGGCTTCTGCACCCAGACTGGTTGTCTAGACTCCCTTTGTAGTCAGCAGGGGAGAGCAGGCATTTGGAGGGAATGAATCACCTCACCCTAAACTCCTGAAATAGGTCAGGCACCGCTTCGGTGCCGACTCCTCTCCCCTCACTGCCGGCCGGAGCTGGGTGAGGAGATCTCCCACGGATCCTCTTCTCCCGGAGGAGCCACCTCGGCAGGCACAGGAGGATGCTCCGTGCACGCCCTGGGTGGGGACACAGCCTGGCCTCTGTCTCTCCCCCACCATATAAGGCAGCGTTTAATTAATCACGTTTTAATTATTTCCCTCTTGCTTGTCAGCATCATTTGGGTGAACACCCAAACCTTTATTGCCTGTGGCCCCCAAGGAATTCCAGCCTCACGGATCCAGCCGGATCCCGAGAGACCAGGAATTCCCAGAGCCTCGGTGGGCACCTACCGACACAGGTGAGGTACAGCCAGGCCACCGCCAGCTCACGGCCCTCGCGGTCATAGTAGGAGATCTTCACCTGCAGAGACATCCCAGAGCGTGACCCACACCTCACCCTGATCTCCAGCCCCACAGCGTGACCCACACCTCAAGCAGCTCCTGGGATCTCCAGCCCCACACTGTGACCCACACCTCACACAGCTGCTGGGATCCCCAGCCCCACAGCGTGACCCACACCTCAAGCAGCTGCTGGGATCTCCAGCCCCACAGCGTGACCCACACCTCACACAGCTCCTGGGATCTCCAGCCCCACACTGTGACCCACACCTCACACAGCTGCTGGGATCCCCAGCCCCACCCTGTGACCCACACCGCAAGCAGCTCCTGGGATCCCCAGCCCCACAGCGTGACCCACACCTCACACAGCTCCTGGGATCTCCAGCCCCACACTGTGACCCACACCTCACACAGCTGCTGGGATCCCCAGCCCCACACTGTGACCCACACCTCACCCTGATCTCCATCCCCACACTGTGACCCACACCCCACCAGGATCTCCATCCCCACACTGTGACCCACACCCCACCCTGATCTCCAGCCCCACAGCATGACCCACACCCCCCAGGCTTGCCGAATCTTTATCCCCACACTGCACCAGGATCTCTGCATTCGCAGGATCCCAGAATGAGCTGACAAGTCCCCACGCTATGACCCACATCCCACTGGGCTGGGGAAATCTCCGGATCATGGAATGAGCAGGGAAGGGCCCCACAAGGATCACTGACCCAACCCCTGCCTGCCCACCCAGCCAGGCCAGGGTAGGTCCAGTCATTCTCCATTAATCACAGTTCACCAGAACCCCCTGTGCCAGCTTCAGCACAAAAACAAGCATAGAAAACCCAGATTTGGGATATTTTTTGCTGCCTGCCATCAACTTTTGCAACCTCCAGCCATCGTTAGGGCACCAAGTGGGACCTTCTCCTTCTGGGTTTCATTTCTCGTCAGTGCCAATTGCACAACCCTGCCTGAGTTGTAAAAACCACCCTGGTGTCAGCATAATCCTTGAGATTTCCTAGGAAATGTCACTTATTTTCCCCGATCTGGGCACATGAACAGCACTTGACCTGGTTGTCATCGACGGTCCTGCTGGTGACATCAATGGTCACCACCACCTCGATGTCGGGATCCAGGGGCCACCGGGCATCCATGGTGGGCTTTGTGGCGGGGCTGTGGATGACGTGCACCGTCACTGCTGGCGTGGCGTGCACGTCAAAGGACGCAGCACCTCTGGGGGTGGACCTGGAATGGAGCAACCTCGGGTCAGGGACCATGGGAGCCAAATCCCCAAACCTGGAATTAAACCTAGCAACGACCGGGCGGGAAGGGCCCCAAGACCATCCCTCGGTGATGAAATGGAGTTCCACACGTGGGATCTCTGTGGCGGCATTGAGCAAGCCCAGTTCCCACTGCAGCTCTGGCACATCCGGCCGTGGTTTATCCCACATCCAACCTCCTTCCACAACGGTGAGAAATTCCCAGAATTTCAGCATCCCGTGACAAAACCCCCAGCCAGGGAAGAGCCAGGATGGTTTTCATGCCAACCACGCATGGAGTTGGGTGTTGTGGGACCAATCTCGTGACCTGAGGGATGCTTGGGCTGGAGCGGAGCCTGGATCCAGGCACGCAGCGCCCGCGCCCATCTCCACGACATCCTCGGGAGCCTTTGAAGTGCTGCTCCCTGCTCATTACAGCCCCAGCAGCTCCGACCTGCTCCCAGCTCCATCCCAGTGGGGGCCAGGTGGGAATTTCAGCAGCAAGAACATAAAAAACGCAACATCAAAACCCCGCAGCGGCAGGGATTTCTCCCCGGTGTTGGTCTTGGCGCAGCATCCCCGGTGCCTGCAGCAGCTTGTGAGGAGGCTGAGGCATTCCCTGGGCCTGGCATCCTCGTGCAGCCGTGGATCCGGGGGATGCTGGATCCCATCCCCATCCGGAGCGCCCCGCGAGCCGGGGATCTGCAGGACTCCTGGGTCCCACAGATTTGGGGCTGTTTGCCGTGGGTTTGTGGCCCTCCCACCTTAGCAGCACCGCCCGATTCCCAACGAGCTCAACGTTCTGCCCCAAGCAGCCCAAAATTGGGAGCATCCATCACTAAATTCCCCCCGGCCAGCATTCCCTGGGAATAAAATGATCCCATTTACCAGCTGGAAGAGCCTCCATCATCTGCTGTTTGGGACCACGGCTCAGATTTGTTATCAGGAAGCCAAATTACCCCATCTGGGGGCTCTGGCTCCGTGTTTAAATAGGACTGAGAGGGCTCTGAGTCCAAAAGCAGGACAAAAAATTGCAGGTAATAGGTTTTCCACATTTCCATCTGAATGAGGGGGGCAAACGAGGCTGTTTTAGGGCAGCCAAGATTCTCTGAGGGGACGACGGCACATCCTGGCCCGGCTCCAGCGCTCCATCCCAATAATTGCCCGGATGCGATGCCGACCGGCCAGGCCTGCGTTCTCTGTCATTATAAATGTGATTTATTAAATAATGACACCGTGGCAGCAGGGCAGGGACAGCCGCCTATCTGCCCAATAAAGCCACCCCATGTTTAATTCTGGAAAAATCCCTTTTCCTGACGCTGCCCATGCATGGCTGCCGCTGGATTTTTTCTGCCTGAGCCACACATTTTATTCCTCTTCCCATTTTAGCTCTGAGTTGCTCATCTTGAATTGTTCTTGCCCAATGTTTTTAGAGCCAGAAATAGACCCAGGCTTAGCCAGGGTGTGCTCGGGCTTTGTCTCCAAACCATCCTGGCTCGGCTCCACTGTGATGCCTCAAGCCAACATCTCACCTTTGGATGAGCTCCCTGTGGGATATTGTCCCCAAAAAGGAGCTCCCTGTGGGACATCATGCCCAGAACCAGAATTTTGGGGTGAGGTCCCCATGGGACATCATTGCCTAAAACAGAACCTTGGATGAGCTTCCCATGGCCAGTCCCTCCAAACCCTTGGTGAGCTCCTGACGAGCTCCAAGTCCCTCACCACCCGTTTCTCCTCCAAACCCATTTCAAATCCTGGTGGCTCTGTGGACAACACCAGGATCCCTCAATGCTGGGCAAACCCATCCCCAAGCCCAGCAGCTCCATGGAATGTGCCAGGATGTCCCAGTGCCGGGCAAACCCATCCCCAAGCCCAGCAGCTCCATGGAACACACTGGGATGTCCCAGTGCCAGGCAAACCCATCCCCAAGCCCAGCAGCTCCATGGAATGTGCCAGGATGTCCCAGTACCAGGAAAACCCATCCCAAAGCCCAGCAGCTCCATGGGACACACTGGGATGTCCCAGTGCCAGGCAAACCCATCCCAAAGCCCAGGAGCTCCATGGAACACCCTGGGATTGTCCCAATGCCAGGCAAACCCATCCCAAAGCCCAGCAGCTCCATGGAATGTGCCAGGATGTCCCAGTGCCGGGCAAACCCATCCCCAAGCCCAGCAGCTCCATGGAACACACTGGGATGTCCCAGTGCCAGGCAAACCCATCCCCAAGCCCAGCAGCTCCATGGAATGTGCCAGGATGTCCCAGTGCCAGGAAAACCCATCCCAAAACCCAGCAGCTCCATGGAACACCCTGGGATGTCCCAGTACCAGGAAAACCCATCCCCAAGCCCTCAGCTCCATGGAACACACTGGGATTGTCCCAATGCCAGGCAAACCCATCCCCGAGCCCAGTGGGATGTCCCAGTGCCAGGCAAACCCATCCCCGAGCCCAGTGGGATGTCCCAGTGCCAGGCAAACCCATCCCCGAGCCCAGCGGGTGTCCCAGTGCCAGGCCTCACCGGCGCGTGTCCAGGAAGACCTCGGTGCCCAGCACGCAGACGCCGCGGGCGGCGTGGCGGGTGGACATGGGCACGACGTGACGCGGGGCCATGGCGAGCCAGGCACGGCCGCATGGGCAGGGAGCTCCGCCGGCTGTGCAGGGAAACCAGCAGGACTGGATTAAAAGGCTCGGGAAGGTAACTCCTCCTTCCCGGGATGACGGGGTTCAGCCAGGGGACCCTGGTTCCACCTCCATCCCAAGATGAGGTGATAGGGCAGCCCCAGGGCGGCTGCGAGGGGAACGCGAGGTGACAGCCAGCCCTGCTGGATGCTCCTCAGTGGGAGTAGGGTTTATTCCCCTCTTTTATTCCTTCCCAGCTCCATCTCAAACCCTGCAGTTCATGCATTAAACATTCCCGCTCCCCCTGCAGCGCAGGGTGGTTGTTTGGGGTTATTACAGTGCTGTCATTAAAACCAGGCATTTTCTTTAAAACACCCCAAATTTTCCAGGCGGGCTCTGTCGGCGCGGGTGAGTCACGGCCCCGGCTGCAGCAGCAGGACCATGCCTGAGTACAGCTGAACAAAAGGAAATGTTTGCTCAGGTCGGTCCTTCCCATCCCAACCATCCCGAGGACGGGAGGGACAGGCAGGGAGAACTGGTTATGGGGCACGCAGGGAAGGGGAAACACCAACAGCCAACAACCAGAGGCTTCCCAAGGAAATTCAGACTTCTCCGTGTCTCGCTTGGACCTCAGGTGTCGGGGGAATGGAGGCTTTTAGGTCGAGATGCCACGGGAAGGATCCCCTTTGCTGGAAGATGTTGGCATCGCAGATATCCATCTCCCTCCGGGCCACCCATCCCGGAGGATCCGCCTGCCTGCGAGCAGGGAAACTCGGCTGGAGCAGGAGGGAGTCCCTGCCTGCTGGGGATGGAGGGAGCAGCTCCAGAGTGTCCCTGTGCCACACAGCTCATCCCCTGGGAATGGGGTGGGATGAGCTCGGGACAGGGAATGGGAAGGTGAGTGCTGGGAAGCACCAAAGCCCAGTGGGGAGCAGCAGGAAAAGGCCCAGAGGAGGCGGGCAGGGCTCAGAGGAGCTGGGAGCCACTACTGCACCGAGCTGCACGTCCTCAGCTGCGGGAGCAGGGAATTAATTCCCTGTGGGATCAAACTGCTGGGATGAGCCCAGCCAGGGTCCAGGAAAGGGCTCTGGGACGGGGCTCCCTCCCGCTTTAACTACAGCATCCCCCGAGCTCCATGTCTTGTAGCCCAGATCAGCTTTGGTGACCTATGGAGCCCGGGGCAGCAGCCAGGATGCTCCGGTGGGGAACGCTGGTGGCATTTCCAGGCTTTCCCAGGCTTCACTCACTGGACACTGTGGACAAATCCCTGTTTTCCACAGCCCAGCACCACCCAAGCTCCTGCTGGGAGTAGTGTTGGCTCCCCGGGCCTTTCTGGGGAGCACGAGCCCTGATGGATCCCTGGAGAGGGAACCGGAACGGTGGCGTGGCCCCACAGCACCGTCCCAGCAGAGCCGCGGGTCCAGCTGGAGGCTGCTGGTTGCACTGGTTTGCACTGGGCAGGGGCCGTGCCCCGAGCCTGCTCAGCCAGTTTGGGCCAAGGCTGGACAGGAACACACCTGGGGCTGGGGGAGCGGGACCGGGGCACTCTGGAATCTTCAAGGAGAGGAGCTCAGCGGGACGTGGGACAGCAGTGCTCCCCAAAATCCCAAAATCCAGCTGGGTCACATCTCTGGGCACAGAGGGAACACAGAGCCCAAGCCTCTCAGGGCTGGGATGTCTGTGCTCCCCAAAATCCAGCTGGGTCACATCTCTGGGCACAGAGGGAACACAGAGCCCAAGCCTCTCAGGGCTGGGATGTCTGTGCTCCCCAAAATCCAGCTGGGTCACATCCCGGGGCACAGAGGGGACACAGAGCCCAAACCTCTCAGGGCTGGGATGTCTGTGCTCCCCAAAATCCAGCTGGGTCTCATCCCGCGGCACAGAGGGGACACAGAGCCCAAACCTCTCAGGGCTGGGATGTCTGTGCTCCCCAAAATCCAGCTGGGTCTCATCCCGCGGCACAGAGGGGACACAGGACCCAAACCTTTCAGGGCTGGGTGGGTTTTGCAGCTCAGTCCCAGCCCTTTCTGAGCTGCTGCAGATCTCACCAGCCCCAAACACCGGCAGGTTTTGGGAGGTACCTGCTCTCCCTCCTCTTCCTCACCTGCCATCAGGTCGAGGTGCTGTGCTCAGGGACAGGAGGATTTGGAGTCACCCGGCCCAGGCGGAGCTGAGCGCGTCTCCCTAATTACAGCTTGTCCTGGGAAAGTGGCACATGACGGACGGAATCCCACCTGTCCCTCACACCTGGGAGCTTGGGCAGCCTGGGCTGGGGGGCTGCCTTTGGCATTCCCCCAATCCCAGCTCCTTTCCCAATCCCAGCTCCTTTCCCCCAATCCCAGCTCGTTCCAAACCCCCGCGAATGCCTCCAGGACCCCCGGGAACAACCGGATCCCTCCAGGGCGTTCCTCCTCGCCCATCCTGCAGCACCACTCTGCCAAGGAAAGTTTGATAATCTCCCTAAGCCGATAATTACAGCTCGTTAATTACAGCTCGTTAACTACCCCCATGCAGAATTGCAGGCAGGAACATTTACGAGCCGTGTCAGCCTAATTACCGGCAGCAGGGCGAGACATCAAACCAGTTATCAAATCCCGCTGGGCTCGGCAGGGCTCGGGCTTCCTGGAGGTTTTCTTTAGGTTTTCTTTGGGTTTCTTTTGGTTGTAGCATCGCAGGCAGACAGCGAGGACTCGCATCCTACTTGGGAGCCCGGGAAAAAGGGCAGGAGGAAGGTTCGGGGCGGGAAAAAATTCTGGGAAAACCCAGAATTTGTGTTGGTGTGGAGCGTGGAAAAAGCCCAGACTGCCCAAGTACCCCCAAGGCCGCTCCGTCCCGTTCTGTGCCCCAAATAAAGGCGGCGGCGCGCGGGGAGGCTCCGGAGCGAAGCGGCTGGAAAAGCGCTTTTCCCTGCGGCTGGAGCCGGGCACGGCCCCCGCCCTGCCCCACACATCTCCGGCTCTGCCCCACACATCGCTCGTCCTGCCCCACACATCTCCCGCTCTGCCCCACATATCGCCCGTCCTGCCCCACACATCGCTCGTCCTGCCCCACACATCTCCCACCCTGCCCCACACATCGCCCACCGTGCCCCACACATCGCCCGTCCTGCCCCACACATCTCCCGCCCTGCCCCACACATCTCGGGCTCTGCCCCACACATCTCCCACCCTGCCCCACACATCTCCCACCCTGCCCCACACATCTCGGGCTCTGCCCCAGCCTTGCCCCACAGATCCTCCTTAGTACCGGCTCTGCCCCATAAATTTCCCCCCACGGGCAGCAGCACAGCCCCAGCTCTGCCCCAGCGCCTCCGCCCCGAATTCCGGGCAGGACGGGCACCTGTTGGCACCCGCCAGCCCCGAGGGCTCGGGGGAACGCTCACCTCCCACTCCCTGCAATTCCGTGCCTGCAGCGGGGATCCGGAACGACCCCGGGGCCCCCGAGCAGGCGGCGGGGAGAGCAAATCCCCGAGGTCCAGGTCCGGGAAAAGCCCCGGGAATGGCGAAGGCTGTCCCCAAACTCCAGGCTGGGATCTGCTCCCAGCTCCCGGGAATTCGGGCGGGCAAGGCTGCCCTGGCAGCGGGAGGTTCAGGCAGAGCAGCTCCGGATCCGATCTGGGAGCTAAAAACCCCAGGGAACCCTCGGGGCGGTCCGGATTCACCAGGAAACCGCGAGACTGATCCATGGAAAAACCAAGTTCCAATTAAATTATCCCAGTTCCACTGGAAATTATTCCAATTCCAGTGGAAATGATCCCTGTTAATTCAGATTCCTTGTTTTCCCAACCCTGAACTTCTCAGCTCCTGGCCTGGATGCTCATCCAGGATATTCCTCAGAACAATCTCAGAATTATTTGGGCCGGAAGGGCTTTAAATCCCATCCCATTCCCCCTCATTCCATGCGGGGATTTAATAGGGAGGATGATCCCTATAAAGCACAGGAACATCCGTCCCTCAGCCCCTTCCACCCTTCAATTCCAACGGAAATTATCACAATTCCAATGGAAATTATCCCAATTGCAGTGGAGATGACCCCAATTTGGGTCATTTTCCCACGTGGAGCTATCCTTGAACTTCCCCGCTCCTGGCCTGGATATCCATCCAGGATATTCCTCAACACAGCCCCGGAATTATTTGGGCTGGAAGGGCTTTAAATCCCACCCCATTCCCCATTTTCCCATGGGGGAATGGCAACGTGGAGATGATCCCTATAAATCCCGGACACATCCATCCCCACGGAGGGAAGCCAGGGCTGGAAAAGGGAAGCCCGAGAGGGATGCAAAAAAGGAACATCCACCGGAGCTCTGCTGCTGCTCGCTAATTGCTTGTGGCTTCCAGGATCCGGGACAGCAGTTTGGGCTGGGAAATGAATATTTAGCCGGCTGTTCTTAAATGATGGAAACCCCGCGTGGGTGGGAATTGCTCCTGACGCGCTCCAGAGCAGCCCGGGGTGACAAAACCAGCTCTGAGCTCCCTTCAGCAGCCACTGCTTCCCAGTTTCCCTTTGAAAATAGGCAGGGGGGGAAAAAAGGAGAGTTCTGCTCTTGCCTCAGGGCTGGGAAAGCAGGAGCAGGTAGGGATTTTCCCTAGAGAGCAGAATGAGGGTGAAACGCGCCCCAGGGATGCAGCCAGATCCTAAAACGCCGCAAACCCGCGCTGGGAATCCCAGGTCGGGGTCAGGGAGGTGAGGAGGGACCGAGAGCTGGGGACAGCTGGGGGAGCTCCTTGTTCAGGGCTGGGAGCCGGCCAGGCCTGGGGCCAGCTTCCCTCCCTCCCTCTCTGTCCATCCCTGTCCCTGTCCATCACCGTCCATCCCTCCCTGTCCATCCCTGTCCCTCCCTCCCGGTCCATCCATCCCTCCCTGCCCTCAGATCGTTTTCGGAGGTTTCAGAGGTCCAGCCCAGCCGCCCCCTCGTTCCTGCCGCCATCCCAGCCCCGCGAGCTCCGGGAGGAGGAGGAGGAGGAGGAGGAGGCCGGGCCGGGCCGGGGCAGGGGCAGCAGCGGCCGCGAGGGCTCCGCGGGGCAGGTGCCGGTGCCATGGCCGGGGAGATGCCGGGGGGACCCCGCACGCTGCGGCTGCAGCACGGGAACCGCATCGAGGCCCTGTGCGTGCTGGGCGGCCACGTCCGCGCCGACGTCTTCGGGTGAGAGTGACCCCAAAACTTCCCTTGCTCCTCCTCCACCTTTCTCCTTGCTTTCCCCCCTGTTTAGCCCTCTGAGAATCCCTGCTCCTCTCTGCTCCTTATTTCTCTGCTCCTTATTTCTCCTCCTGCTTTCCCAAACCCCACAGCTGCTGGGCAGCCACATCCACACCGATGCCCGTGGGTGAGTGGGACCTCCACAAATCTTCCCTTCCTCCTCCTCCTCCTCCACCTTTCTCATCACCTTTCAACCCCGTTTATCCCTCTGGGAATCCCTGCTCCTCGTTTTCCTTCTGCAAATCCCTGCTCCTCATTTTCCCTTCCACAAATCCCTGCTCCTCCTTTCTCCTCCTGCTTTCCCAAACCCCATGGCTGCTGGCCAGCCACATCCACACCGATGTCCATCAGTGAAAGGGACCCCAAAACTTCCCTTCCTTCTCCACCTTCACCTCCTTTCTCCTCACCTTTCCCTCCTGTTTATCCCTCTGGGAATCCCCGTTCCTCGTTTTTCCCTCTGCTTTCCCAAACCCCACAGCCCCGACATCGTTTTGATGTAACTTGTGGTCAAAACCCTCCCCGAGCTTTTCAGAGCTGCACAAATCCCTGGAAAGCTTTGAACATCCCTGGATTTACCCAGCCCAAGGAGGGTCTGACCCGCTGGGGTCAGCAGATCCAGGGGCACCTCGGGGAGCTGCTGGAGAGCAGAGGGACGAGCAAGAGCCAGGGGAGGGACGGCAAAATAAAGCAAGAACACAAAATCCCACGACCAAAACATTGGGAAAGTGGGAAACCCCCACAGCACCAACCCAGCTTCCCTAAAACAAAACCAACGCTGAACTTGGGGATAATTATTCCCCCCAGGGGAAAAAGAGGGTGAAAAGCTCATTCCAGGCTCGATTCTGGTTGGTGCTGCTGTTACAAATCCCAGCCTCGATATTCAAGCCAAGCAGCGCAGTTCCAGCTCCCCTGGCACCTCTCCAGGCCAAATCCCTTCCCAGCGGGATCCCCAGATCCAAGGAACCAGGAAACCAAACCAGTTTTTCCATGTGTAATTAAAAGCAATTTAAAGATTTAAGGAACACCCAGGCAGGCGCAAGGGAGCGCTTGGATTTCCTCCCTCCTTGCCAAGGGTTGGTGCGGGGTTGGTGAGACCAGCGGCATCCGAGAAACCCGATCAACGCGAGGTTTCAGGTGTCGGGGAAAAGAGCCCAAAAATAATAACCTGGAAAGGCAGGGAAATTCGGGAGAAGGAGCCAGGAGAGGGGAAGAGCAAGGGCACATCGAACTGGGAGCAGGGCAGCTTTGGGGCTGGATAAAATCCCTCAGAAAGGAGAGTTTCCCATGGAAAAGCCTCTCCGAGGGATGGCCACGGTGTTTTGAGGAGCTGTTAAACACCGTGCTGGAAAATAAACGGGGATTTCTCCATGGAAGTGCAAAGCCAGGTTGGTTGGGATTATTACAGATCCTCACCTCCAGCGATGGCTGCAAACATCCACGGGGCCAAACTGGCCCTGAACCCAGGATAATTCCAGTTCCCAGGCAGGAGTAGGGCAGGAAGGTGCCGGCGGTGAGCGTGGAGACGCCGGCGCGCCCGGTCTTGGCCGCGTTCTGGGCAGCGGAATGAATCCTGGTGGGAACGCCGCACCGGCCCTGCAAATCCCTGAGAATTCCGGGTGTTTCTGGCAGGGCGGCCCCCGCCGGGGCCGTGGCCTTTGGCGTGAAGCACACAGAGGGGGTCAGCGTGGACGTGCTGCTCCGCGGCCGCAGCGAGCCCGAGGCCGTGTCCAGCGCCGGCGCGCGGTGGCCGCTGGACGAGGGGACGGTGCTGAGGTTCAGCATGAGCCGGGCCAGCTCCGAGGTCAATGACAACAAGGTGAGGAGTGGGAATCCCATGAGTGGGGCCTCCACGCAGGGAGAACATCCTGCCCCAGTGTGGGATTTGGGATTTGCAGGTCACCGTCAGCTTTTACGCAGAGGGAGGGAAGCCCATCAGCCAAGCCGGGGTGTTCCTCACCGGCGTTGGTGAGTCCGGAGCTCCAGGAGTCCATCCCTGTCCCCTCGTGCCTGCGGCAGGGGCAGGGGTGGGAACAGCAAAGCCAGGTTTGCCGGCTCTGGGGGTTTGGCACCAGGCTCGCCGTGCCCGGGGATGAGGCGGCTCTGTCTCCGCAGGAATCTCCCTGGACGTGGACGCGGATCGGGATGGAGTGGTGGAAAAGAACAGCCCCAACAAGGTACTCCAGCTTCCCCCACCCCTTGGAAAAATCCATGGGCTCGGCAGACCCCAAGCTCGCTGAGCCCCAGGGGTGCTTTAGGCGAGCTGGGCCTGGGGACCGGAGGGACACGGGGCCATCCTGCTGGTCAGCTGTGACAAGGAGCTCGCCTTCATTCCGCCCTCCGACTGCGACAGCGAGCAGGTGTTCAGCAGGGAAGGTAACGGCTCCCCAAAATCCCCATCGTCCCCTCTCTGTGACCTTTCCCAAGAGGGACCCAGCCCAGGACCCAGCTGCTCCCCACCAGCTGCTGAGCAAGCTTCCCACGTGGGAATTTCTGTGGAATGAATGCCGCGCCAACTCGCTGGAGCCAGGCAGGGCACGGAGGCAGGGCCGGGGAACGGCTGAGCTTCCAGGGCTGGCACGGCGTGGGCCAGGGATGCTCCACACAGGTGAGAGGAGCACGGAGTGAGCCACGAGGCTGGCAGCCAGGAATCCACCCACTCGTTCCTGGAAAACCCGAGCCACGCGGAGCCAGGCCCGGCGGCGTCCCGAGGTCACGGACCGGCCATGCCAGGGATGGGCAGGGAGAAGGAAAAAGGGCGTTTGGGGCACAGCCTGCGAGGCACGAGCTCTGTTTGGCCAGGGTGCCCATGCTGGTGGCGAGGGAAGAGCAGATTTCATGGGAAGCAGATCCAAAGCCCAGGAGGGAACATGGGAAACGCTGCCCAGTGTGCTCTGTTTGCCCCCAGATTTGCTGGACATGGCTCAGATGGTGCTGAGGACAGAGGGGCCCCAGCGCCTGCCCCGGGGGTACGAAATCGTCCTCTCCGTTTCTGTCAATGACGCCGACAACGTTGGGGTCTTTCATGTGCAGAGTAAGGCCTTCCTCACCTCCTCCTCTTCCTCTTCCTCCTTTTCCCCTTCTTCCTTTCCCCTTCCTCCTCTTCCCCCTCCTCCTCTTCCTCTTCCTCCTCTTCCCCTTCCTCCTCTTCCCCCTCCTCCTCCTCCCCTTCTTCCTTTCCC
>VWYI01026214.1:1654-12526 GCA_013399455.1 Anthoscopus minutus | reverse complement strand
GCCCCTTCCTCCTCTTCCTGTTCTTCCTCCACCCCTTCCTCTTCTGCCCTGTCTTCCTCTTCCTCTTCCTCTTCCTCTTCCTCTTCCTCTTCCTCTTCCTCTTCCTCTTCCATCCTTTCCTCCTCTTTCTCTCCTTCCTCTTTCCCTTCCTCCTTCTTCCTGATGATTTTGGGGTCCCCACAAGCCCTTTCCTTCCCATCTCTGACCTTCTCTCCACACTCCTCAGACCATGTCCCCAGCATTCCTTCCCCATTTTTCCCCTCTTTTCCATCGCGTGGAAAACTCTGGAGATGGACAAGCAGAGAGAGGGGGACACAAAGGTGTTTTTCCAAAGCCATGCAGCAAAGGAGTGGCAGCAAACAGCCTGGTGTGTTTTTGAGAAAAGGAGGATTTAAATATAAATAATGTTTGTTTGGCTCCCTGAGAACCGAAATCGTCAGGTGTGGGCACCGGGAAGTGAAAATTATGAAAGAGAAGCTGCTTTTGGTTCATTTTCCTCCAGCTGGATGAGTTCAGCTCCATCTCCCAGCTGCCAGGAGAGCCCAGGGATGTGAGGCCGGCCCTGCCCAGGCAATTCCAGCTGCTGCCTCTGTTTTGGGGTAAAAAGAGGGAGAATCAATCTCATGAAGTGCTGGGAAGCAGGGCCCGCTGCTGCAAACTTCACGTGGTTTGGGTTTCTTTCTTTTTTCCTCTATTTTTAAATTATTTCTCTCTCTGGTTCCTGCTTCCCCAGTGTTTCTTACTCCTGGTGGGTTAAACAAAGCCGGGGTACAGAGATCAATTGGGATGTTTTTCAGAAAATTGAATAATTTCCATTAAGAATGAGGATAAATAGAGAGATAAATTGGGATTTTTTTTCAGAAAATGGAATCATTTCCAGCTGCCAGTGGGGCCAGTGTTAAACTGTGGGTCACTCTGCTGCTTTATCCATGCTGGCAGCACTCTCCAGGGCACATCCCCTCCTCATTCCTCGCTGTGGGCACCGGGATTGATTTTCTGGGAATGAAATCCCTCACCCAGCCAGGAATGTGCCGTGGGTGAGCTCGGGCTGGTCCCTCCGTGCCTGGGGCATTGTCCTTCCGTGAAGGAGCAGAAAATCCATGAGAACCCCTCCCCAAGGGCTTCTCCACGCGAGGAAAGGCTGAGACACTTTCCCTCATCCCTCTTATCCATGACAAAATTCCAAGTCCCTCAACTCCTGCTTCAAGGTGCCTCTCACAGCTGGATCTCCTCAGAGACCTGAGGGATCTGATCCCAGCCATCCCCCCAAAAATGTACCCGAAAAACGCATGGGGAGCCTCAGGGAAAGCTGTGCTCCCTCCACCTCAGAGTCTCCAAACACCCTCGGTTTAAAAAGGGAATTTTCGGGTGGAAGCACCCCCAGGTCTCCCTGCTCACTTCTCCCAACCCATATATTCGGGTTATCCCTATGGAAACCCAGCTCCGATTCCTCGGGCACAAGCAGGAGTGTGGGAGCTCCCCGCCGGAGCAAACAGGCGGCAATCCCGATAAACCTCGGGATTTCCCCGTTTCCCCTTCCCTCGCAGATCCCTTCTTCGGGCAGCGCTACGTGCAGGTGCTGGGCCGTAGGAAGCTGTTCCACGCCGTGCCCTACCCCGGCGGGGCCGCCGAGCTCCACTTCTTCGTGGAGGGGTTGCGCTTCCCCGACGAGAGCTTCTCCGGGCTGGTGTCCGTCCACGTCAGCCTCCTGGAGCCGCTGGCCGAGGTCGGGAACTCCCCGGGAGCTGCCCAGTGTTAGGAAAATGAATCCACAAACAGCAGAGGTTTATGTCCAAGAAGGAGGCAGAGGGGTCGTTTTACTTTATTGGAATAAAGGGAGAGGCCATGGGGCATTCCTTGGGGTCTCTCAGATTTTTGGAGGATGCAGCCTCCTTTTGATCCCAATTTCCCAGCTCATTTCCCTCTCTCCCCGCTGGCTGAGGCACTTGAGAGGTGCAGATTTCCTGGAATGCCTGATACCTCAGATTCCCCTCTAATGTACATCCCTCCCTTTTAATTCTTAGTTCTTAGGGAATCTGTGGGGTTTTCCCCCATTGTTTCCTTCATCTTTCAATATCCAGTTTCATTCATCAGCAAACCCAGTTTTTTTGTAAAGGCAAATATCTTTTCCATTCATCAATCAGTGGAAACCTTCCCATTGTTTCTTCTGTCTCTCAGTGCTGGTTTTATCTGCCAGCAGACGCACAGCCTGTTTGGAAAGACAAATCCGTCATTCCTCTCACCAGGAATGGGGCAGAAACTGCACCCCAGAGACTGGGATGTGGCGGAATGGAGAGCGATCCCATTAACTCATCCCAAAAATGACCTCAGGGGAGGGTGTTTGGGGGGAATGGTGCTGGGAACGTCCCTGATTCCTGCTTGGCTCCCTCAGGGCATCCCCCACTCGCCGATCTTCACGGACACCGTGGTGTTCCGGGTGGCACCGTGGATCATGATCCCCAACACCCTGGCCCCCGTGAACCTCTTTGTGTGCAGGTACAGCTGGTGCTTCCCCAGCCCTGGGGCTGGGCTGGGAACCGGGAATTTCCATCCTTTCCATCCTTTCCTCCAGCATGAAGGACAACTATCTGTTCACCAAGGAGATCCAGAGCCTGGCGGCCAAGGCCGGCTGCAAGCTGAAGGTTTGCTTTGGCTACATCAACCGTGGGGACCGCTGGATGCAGGTAGGGAGGGGTCCAAAAACCGGGAAAACCCTTCCCTGCCGGTGCCTCATGGAATTTCCTCCCTTGCTCAGGATGAGATCGAGCTCGGCTACACCCACGCTCCCCACAAGAGCTTCCCGGTGGTGCTGGACTCCCCTCGGGAGAGAGGGATGGAGCAACTCCCCGTCAAGGAGCTGCTGGTGAGAGAAGGTTCCCTGTATTCCCTGAGGAGCAGCTCCCAGGGTTCATGCCCAGCCCACGTTCCCATTTCTGAGATCCTCCTTGCCCTTGGCTCCGTGCGTGGAATTGCCTGGGAGATGAGAGCAGAGCAAGGAGATCCCGTCCCACCCACGTCCCAGCCCTCCAGAAAACCCCTGATCCAGAGGGGAAGGAGGAGCTGCCACCCCTGGGAATGAAAGGCTCCTGCCAAGCTCTGGGATGGGATTTCTCCCCCCTGAGCATCCCAGGGACGGGCTGGCTGCTTTTTGCTTTCCTCCTCCGTGCCTGGGAAAATTCAGCAGCTTTCGAGTTGGAGAGGGAAGGCAAGCAGGAGAGGGTCAAGTTTACTTCCTTGGAAGAAAACAGGATGCAGCCAGTGCCAGGAACATCCCTGTGGTCTCCTTGGCCAAAGAAAAGGTCCAGGGCAAGCCTGGGATGGGGCATTTTGGGAGAGCCCAGCATGGAAAAAAGCTGGATTGGGTGATCCTTTGGAGAGATCCCCACGGGGGAAGGACAGGACACCCCTAGGCAGCCTCGGAGTCACTGTCCCCAACTCCCAGCAGCCTCAGCCCCAGCAGCAATGGGAGATGGGGACAAATCCCAGCCTTTGTCACTTTGGGGAAGGCTGGGGGCTTTTGGGAGCACTGAAATCCATCGTTTCTCATGCCTGGCATGGGAACATCCAGTCCTGGATTCATCCTGCAAATCTGCTGGGCGGCCACGCAGTTCTGCCCTCTTTAGGAATTGCTCTGCCTCATATTTAGGGCAGCAATTTCAGCCTTGGGAGCTGCTAACACATTATCCTCCAATTTCTGCTTTGAAGCCTGCCCTAATCCCCAGCCCGACCTTTCCAATCTCATTTTCCAGCTAGGAATACTTAGCCTGATGCCATGGCACGGGTCAAGCCCTGAGCCCCTGGAAGCCCATGCCAGGGAAAAAGGAGACGGGAGGGAATTATCCCCTCAAAATCAGTGTGGAACTGATAGGACTTGGACGTGACCCGCAAACCTGGGATGAACCAGAGCCCTGACAGTTGAAACCAGGGGGGCTCCGTGGTTTTATTAAACTGAAATGAGTCGGGAGCAGGTGGCTGGTGCTCAGGCCCTCTCTCAGCGCCCAGAGAAAAAGGGATCTGATCCCGGCCGTCCCCCAGAAATGCACCCCAAAAATGCATGGGGAGCCTCAGGGAAAGCTGTGCTCCCTCCATCCCTGCACCTCCAAACACCCTCAGATTAAAAAGGGAATTTCTGGGTTGAAGCACTCCCAGGTGTCCCTGCTCACTTTTCCCAACCTGTATATTTGGGTTATCCCTATGGAAACCCAGCCCTGATAAGTGACTGGGATTTAACTCAAACCTCAGGGACACCTGATCTCATCCCAGGGGCTGGCATGTGCTCTGGGCCCACATCGACTCTGACCAGAGAGCAGGAAAAGTGGGATTCTGGTCCCATCTCTGCTGTTTTCACTGGTTTTAACACTCTCTCAGGCCTTGGCGCACTGAGCTGAGCACTAATTACCCCTGCACAAGCAGCTCCACCAATCCCAGATATGTTAAATCCTGGAAATCAGGCCTTAAGCTTTAAGTGCCTGCAGCCCTTGGGGTGGCTCTTGGCCCAGGGCAGAGTCACCCTCAGGGGCTGGAGTTCACCTCCCTCACAGAGCCAGCCAGGAACTTCCCTCGGGGCCGCCTAATTAGCTTAATGTGGACACTTAAACCTTGGCTTAATGTGGACACTTAAACCTTGGCTTAATGTGGACACTTAAACCTTGGCTTAATGTGGACACTTAAACCTTGGCTTAATGTGGACACTTAAACCTTGGCTTAATGTGGACACTTAAACCTTGGCTTAATGTGGACACTTAAACCTTGGCTTAATGTGGACACTTAAACCTTGGCTGGGGAGAACAGAGAAGATCTGGCCCCATGTTAATGCGGACATTTAAACCTTGGCTTAATGTGAACATTTTAACCTTGGCTGGGGAGACCGGGGCAGATCTGGTCCTGCTTAACGTGGACACTGAAACCTTGGCTGTGGGATGACAGAGGAGATCTGGCCCCAGGTTAATGTGGACACTGAAACCTTGGCTGTGGGATGACAGAGGAGATCTGGCCCCAGGTTAATGTGGACACTGAAACCTTGGCTTAATGGGAAGATTTAAACCTTGGCTGTGGGATGACAGAGGAGATCTGGCCCCAGGTTAATGCGGACACTTAAACCTTGGCTTAATGGGAAGATTTAAACCTTGGCTGTGGGATGACAGAGGAGATCTGGCCCCGGCTCCAGGCCTGGCCTCTGCTCCCGGGTTGTTCCAATTATTCCTGCACCTCTGCGAGCCCGAGCCCTTTCTCCTCGTGCCTTTCCTGTCCCCTCATTGTCGCCGTCCTCACCCACCCTGCAGGAGGACAAAACCACAGGAGCAGCAGGGGCTCAGAGCTCTTCCTCTTTTCCCAGGGCCCCGATTTCGGCTACGTGCACAAGGAACCCCTCTTTGAGGCCGTGGCCAGCCTGGACTCCTTCGGGAACGTGGAGGTCAGCCCGCCCGTGTCCGTGGCTGGCAAGGAGTATCCCTTGGGAAGGATCCTCATGGGCAGCAGCTTCCCTGCGTAAGAGAGAGGGGAAACACAGGTTTGGGAAAAACACGGATGTGGGAGCAAAGCCTCAACAAGCATCATGAAATTGGGTTAATTGGGTTAATCAGACGCTGCCTGGGCAGGGTGGGGGCTCCCAGGGTCCCCCACCTCAGTGGTAATTTATATCCAGGCATCCAGGCAGATGTTGATGGGAATGTCCCCCCAGTCCAAGAGTCCAGGCAGATGTTGACGTGAATGTCCCCCCAGTCCAAGAGTCCAGGCAGATGTTGACGTGAATGTCCCCCCAGTCCAAGAGTCCAGGCAGATGTGATAGAAATATCCCCGCAATCTGAGTGTCCAGGCAGATGTTAATGGGAATATCCTCCCCAATCCAAGAGTCCAGGCAGATGTTAATGGGAATATCCTCCCCAATCCGAGTGTCCAGACAGACGTGATAGGAATATCCTCTACAATCCGAGTGTCCAGGCAGATGTTAATGGGAATATCCCCCCAATCCGAGTGTCCAGGCAGATGTTAATGGGAATATCCCCCCAATCCGAGTGTCCAGGCAGATGTTAATGGGAATATCCCCCCAATCCAAGTGTCCAGGCCAATGCTGATGGAAGTTTTCCTCCCAGCTCCGCGGGCCGCAGGATGACCAGGCTGGTGCGGGATTTCCTCTGCGCCCAGCGCGTCCAGGCCCCCGTGGAGCTCTACTCTGACTGGCTGGCCCTGGGCAACGTCAACGAGTTCGTCACCTTTGTCCCTGCCTCTGACAAAAAGGTACCCCCAGACCCCCCAAGGTTCCTCCTCTGGGACACTGATCCCACTGGGAAAACCCCAGAGCTCCTTCCTTTGGCACTCCCGGCCAGGGTTTGCTTGGGTTTCATTCCCCACCCCAAAATGAGGGATCTGAGCACAAGAAAAGGGATATGCTGCGCTGTTAATGAATGTAAATAGAAGAGAAAAGATGCCTGCAAAGGTATCCAAGAAATTCCAGCGTTACGATACCCTGGGTTTGCAGCAGCTCAGCATCTTCCAGAGTTTTTCGGAACATTTCTCTTCCCTCTCTCATGGCTTTTTCTGCTTCTGACACAGATTTTTCCCTCGGGAAAGCTGAGCCTTGACCAAGATAGCACAAAAAAAAGGAATATTTATGCCCACATGTCTTTAGAACATTTCTCTTCCCTCTATCATGGCTTTGGCTGCTTCTGACATAAATTTTTCCCTCACAGAAACCGGGCTTTGACCTGGATGGCTCAAAAAAGGAATATTTAGGCCCAGAAACCCTCCATGGGTTAAACGAGGCACTAGATAACAGCGAAGACACCCAATTTTTGAGAGTTTCAGCTCGGGTTTTTGCAGAAGTGAGTCCCTGGGGCCCTGCGGGGCTGCAGGTGACCCCAGGCGTGTTCCCGCAGCGATTCCGGATGCTGCTGGCCAGTCCGGCCGCCTGCTACCGGCTCTTCCGCGAGAAGCAGAAGGAGGGACAGGGAGAAGCCACCATGTTCAAAGGCAAGGGGACAGCGCTTGGTGGCACAGCCAGGGCCACGTGGGGACATTTTCCCTGCTGGGTGTCCTTCAGCGGGATGCCTGCCTGCCGCCCCCAGCCTCCTCCAGCCCTATTTCAGGAAAGCGAGTGGGATGGGAGGGATAAAGGCCTCTGCATGGAAGGGATGTTTTCTCCCTGGGATGGAGCCTCTGGAAATGCCAGCAGAGCTCCAGCACGGAGTGGGACAACTGGCAGCTCTCATGTCCCCCCAGATTAGCACTGGGCTTTTTTTCCCCCTTCATTGTGATTTTGACAGGGCTGGGAGAAGGTCTCCGTATCTCCAAGGACATGGAGCTCCAGTACGGAGCAGGACAAGTGGTGGCTCTCCTGTCCAGATTAGAATTAGGCTTTTTTTCCCTTTCATTGTGGTTTTGGTCTGTGGCAAGGTTGAGAGAAGGTCTCTGTATCTCCAAGGATATAGAGCTCCATCACGGAGCGGGACAATTGGTGGCTCTCCTGTCCAAATTATAACTGGGATTTTTTCCTTTTCATTGTGATTTTGATCCGTGGTGGGATTGAGAGAGGATCTCCATGTCTCCAAGGGTTCCTCTGGTCACTGAGGGGATCTGGCTGTCCCCAGAGCAGGGGTGACTTCATGGAGGGGGATTCTCTGGAGAAATTCAGCAGATTCCTGTGGGCAGGAGGATCGATGACAGGACTTTTCCAATGGGCAGAGATTTCCTCCCCTCAGCTTCCCAAGCTTCACCCCAGCATCAGGAAACTGGGATTTTGGGGGGCTTTTTCCATCCCTATACCCCACCTCAAGCCAGGCTCCTGTCAGCGCTGCTTCATTTTGAGGGCGTTTTGCGTGTTCAGGGTACTCGGGGACAGACACCAAGCGCGTCACCATCAACAAGGTTCTCTCCAACGACGTCCTGGCACAGCAGAACCAGTACGTCCAGGTAATCCCGGACACTCCGGGTCACAACCCCCGTTTCCGGCAGCGACCACCCCAGCACAGCACAAACCCCACAGGGAGTGGTGGAATTTGGGCCCCTGTCTCCTCTGCTCCATCCCCTGCAGCGCTGCATCGACTGGAACAGGGATATCCTCAAGAAGGAGCTGGGGTTGCTGGAGGAGGACATCATCGACCTGCCGGCTCTCTTCAAGCTGGACAAGCAGGGCAAAGCCATTCCCTTCTTCCCCAACACGGTAAGAAGAGGGGTTCCCACCCTCGAGTCCTCCCCAAAAAAGAGCTCAGACAGCCAGGATGGGTCCCTAAAGTTTTCCTGAAAAAGGAAAATCAAAAGGGAAATATCTCCGTGATAAACACTGTTTTAAGGCAGCTTGGTGGATTTGGGGTTTTGAGGCAAAACCCTTCCAAAGTGGTGAAATTGCAAGGTAAGAGGCACATTTTCCTCAAAGTTTTCCCAAAAAAAAAAGATGTCTAGCAAAAGGAAATATATCCAGGCGTGTGTGGATAAACACAGGTCTAACACAGCTTGGTGGCTTTGTGGTGCTTGCAGTGGGGTTTTAAAAAAAAGTGGTGAAGTGCAAGGGATGAGGTGTGTTTTCATGATAAAAAAGGGGCATTCTGTTGGATGTGGAATCCCGAGGGAGAGCAGCTGCAAAAGGTGGTGCTGAGGAGGGTGGAGGAGGGTGATCAACGTCTTTGCTTTGGCTTCATCCACCCCAGCACTGCTGGTATCACCCTGCAGGTCACCATGATGGTCCTGGCCAGGGATTTGGGCATCCCCAAGCCCTTCAGTGTCACCCATTCTGATGCCAATGTCCCCTGGTGTCACCATGATCCACCTGGCCATCCCCAAACCCTTCAGTGTCACCCATTCTGATGCCAATGTCCCCTGCTGTCCCCCCGCAGGTCACCATGATCGTCCTGGCCAGGGACCTGGGCACCCCCAAGCCCTTCAGTGTCACCCATCCTGATGCCAATGCCCCTGGTGTCACCCTGCAGGTCACCATGATGGTCCTGGCCAGGGATTTGGGCACCCCCAAGCCCTTCAGTGTCACCCATCCTGATGCCAATGCCCCTGGTGTCACCCTGCAGGTCACCATGATGGTCCTGGCCAGGGATTTGGGCATCCCCAAGCCGTTCGGGCCCGTGGCGGGCGGCGAGTGCTGCCTGGAGCGGCGGATCCGCGCGCTGCTGGAGCCGCTGGGGCTGTGCTGCCGCTTCCTGGAGGACGTGGCCTCGTACCACGGCAGCCTGGGTGAGGTGCGCTGCGGCACCAAGGTCCAGCGCCAGCCCTTCGCCTTCAAGTGGTGGCACTTCACGCCATAGCCAGGCCTTCTCTTCCTTCTCTTCCTCCTCCTTCTCCCTCCGTCTTTCCCCCAGCATGTGTTGCTTGTGATTTGCTTAATAAATTAATTTGCTGTGAGGAAAAAGCTGGGGAATTAAATAACTGTGGGGAATAAGTGGGAGGGAAGCGCTCATAGGGGTGAGGAGGGGTAGGGGTGTTACTAAAATCCTCCGAAATTGTCTCTAATGCTGTTTTTGTAGTGTTGGCAAGTCAGGTGTCACTTTATTCTCAGCCAGGCTTTGTGTGTGGCTGACAGAGCTCCAGCCTCCACATCAATACAAAATGTTTTCATTTATTCACACATTTTTATCAAAGAAGTTACGGGTTGTGGGTTCTAATAATTCTCTTCATTGATTTAGCATTCTGTCAATTATTGGTTACTGATTTATCACTCTTCATGCTAAGCTGGGCCACGTTCTTTAGTTATTTTAACATCCGTTTTTTGTCTTTTTCAATTGGGAATACCCAAGTTCCCAGGCCTCAATCTCCTCTGTATCTTCTGCTTACTCCAGTGTCCTTCAAGGGCCATAAATTAAAGATCCTAGATGT
The DNA here is from genome assembly GCA_013399455.1 of Anthoscopus minutus. Lineage (NCBI taxonomy): Eukaryota > Metazoa > Chordata > Aves > Passeriformes > Paridae > Anthoscopus > Anthoscopus minutus. Next base: position 2,710 of record VWYI01026214.1, on the reverse strand, counting down.
CCAGTCTTCAAATCCCTTTGGCTTTATTGAAGCTTGTCAGGGTTAGCTTTAACAAACTCAAGGTGTCAATGATTTAATGATCAAAATAAGAGTCTGTGAAGAAGTTTTAACTTGTGCTGGCTAAAAGTGGGTACTGCTTATAGGTAATTATACCAATTCATTCAAAACTATTTAGGAAAGTGACATCATTTCCAATAGGGGGGCATTTGTTTTGGCAGGGGCTGCCCAGGGAGGTTTGGAGTCCCCATCCCTGTGGAGGCATCCAAGGATGTTCACTGGATGCGGCACTCAGTGCTCTGGGCTGGGGACAAGGTGGGGATCAGTCACAGCTTGAACTTGAATGTCCTGGAGGGACCTTGGAGGGCTTTTCCCACCTTAATATCTCTGGGATTCTTTGCTCCCAAGCACCCACCATTTGCCCCCCTGGCGTCAAGGTAGGTCCCCTTGAGAAGGGGGGGGTGGCACCACAGGTACCTCCATGCAAAATAATGATGCTGGGAATTAATGGAGAGAAAACAAGGGGAATTTAAGAAAGTAAAAGCGGGATTTAGGCGTCTGGCCCCTCTCCATCCCGCCGCGTCCCACAGGGCGCGCCACACCAAACATGGCGCCTCCCCTGAGGGGGGCCGCCACACTCAAAATGGCGGCTCCCATGCGTCAGGGGGTCAACATGGCGGCGCCGGGGGCGCTTCCGGGGCGGGCGGAAGTGTGCAGCGCCAAGATGGCGGCGGCCGTGGTCGGAGTCTCCTTGAGGCGCGGAGTCCCCGCGCGGCTCCTGCGGGCCGGGCCGCGGGCGGTGAGGGGCCGGGACCACCGCGGGCCTGGGCGAGCTGGGAAGGGAGGGAGGGCAGGTGTGGCAGAGGCGGCCGGGGGCCTGCAGGGGTCCGGGATGAGGGTGGAAGAGAAAGGGGTAGGCTGAGGGAAGAGCGAGCTGTGGGGAGGGGGCTGGAACTGGAGTGTGGGATCTGGAAGGGGCTGTGCGGGAATTGGGGATGGACGGGAGGGGAGGGCTGCGGGAGAGGCTGGAGAGAAGCTGGGGAAGGGGCTGGGGGCAGG
>VWYI01026212.1:0-24627 GCA_013399455.1 Anthoscopus minutus | reverse complement strand
TTTCTAATGATTTCAAAAGCTAGATAAATGGAAGTATATCTACTTCAGGGTAAGGAAGGTATATATTTGTCCAGACAGAATTAAATGAGGCCAGTGCCAAAGTCTCAGACTGAAGAATTGTCACTCAAGGCAAAACTGGGATGTTTGGAACCAGAGACAGAAACTGGCAAGAAGTTGTTTCATTAGGGGAGCAATTGCCCCACCATATCTTGGAGAACACTGGTGTATGTACACACACACACATATATATATATATGAGCAGATCATATGGAATCAGATTTTGGTAAAGAGCATTTGTGTTTCCTGCCTAGAGCTGACGATGACAACACTGGTGCCTGGAATTGGAAATAGTAGAGGCAGCATGTGGCACATGACCTCCACTGTCTTGTCCACTCTACTAGAATTAGCAGGGTAGAAAAGCTAAAATTCCATCAGACCAGATTGTTTTGTCAGCTACTGTAAAATGATAATTGGGATCCCCACTGCTACCCAAGAGCTGAATCTTTACTCTGGACAAGGACTAGGCAGTGAAGTAGGTAAAAGAAAGGATAAAAAATATTTACACTTTCCTGTCATTATCTTTTTAGGTGGTATACACTGTCTGAGTGGTTTAGGTGATGCCTGAGCAAAGAGGAAATGTGGATATTGTTACTTTCCCACAATCTGTTGTGTAGCACAGACCTGGAAAGCAGCAATGCCAGCTGTAACTGTTTCTATGTACATGGACAAGTGACCCTGCATGGTGATTGAGTGGGGCTTGGAGATATGCAAAGGTTGTCCTCAGAGCCATGGAAAGGACAAAGACAGATTTTTACTTCCACGCAAACTCTTGTTCCTCCAGTAGCTTTCATGATTTTCTCCAGGAATCATAAAAGTTGTAAAAAGCAGGGCAATCAGAAGGAAGATGTAATATCCAGACACTCTGCATCCACAGACCACAGAAAAAAGCAGAATCGAATATTGTGACTAATTTCTTCTTTCACTGCTTCAGTGTTGGCAAACTCTCACTCTGGTTTCTGCAAAGTAAAGAATTTGTCTGACAGTCAGAACAGACATCACAGGAAGAGCAGTGGGGATTTCCCACAAGGCCTGCTACCCCAGCCCTTTCCTTTTCAGAGAGTAAACTGCAGTTTACTGGCAGACAGACTGCACTATTTACTCAGCAATAAGAATTCACTTACAGCACATCACACCTCCCCACAGCCAGACAAATATCAACATTGAATTAGCAATTGAAATAAATAAATCTGTAAAAGAAAACCATAAGCATCAGAGAAAATCCATGGCAGGATATACCTGCCTGTACACTGCCACAAAAGATATTATTGAACAGCTTTGTGCAATATCTGATGTCAAGATGCTGTCATATCTCATTGCACATAATTCCATCTGTAGCAGACATGACCATGGAAGAAGTGTAGGACTAAGAAATGTTACACAGAGAAAAGTTGAAGAACTTTCAGATGTACACTCTGGAGCACCTCAAAAACTATGATCTCAGAAGAAAATGCAGCTCTCTAGAGAATTTTACAACAAAGCTGTGAATGAGCATTTAACTCACTTGAGTCCTCACTATTGCAAACACCACTAGCAGACACATGTAGAAATGGTCAAATACACATCTCAAATAATTCAGTTACAAGACATGCAAGTCCATGAGGGGCTGACAATAGACACGAGAATGCACTTAAAATGTTACATTTTCAAGAGGACAAAAGCAAGTTTCCTCAGAATCAGAAAGGCTCTCCTTGACACCAACCTCAAATAGCCCTCACTATAGAGGTAAGATTTTGGGCAGTGCTCAGATGTGAAAAGACAGCCTTTGTGGGAACATCCTTGGTTTCCAAGAAAGTTAAAAATGTGATAATAAAAATAAGAGGTGGCACTAAGGGTTGATAAAGTGCACAAACCCCACAAACTTTATTATCTGAAGTGCACATGAGGAGCAATGCAATGGGAAACAAGGTTTCAGCAACTGGAAGAAAAATTGTGCTTGTAGGATGCAGAGAAGGATGCAGAGAAGTATTGAGTGTATTACCGCTATTTTGAGAGCAAAGGTTGAATGCTGCACTGTCTTGGCAGTGGTTTCCCCTCTCAGGATGAATACCAAGCAGATGGAATACAAAATATTTCAATTAGTGGCAGCTCCAGTAAAATTGCTAAATGTTTGGGGAAAAAAAACACCAGTGTTTTCACAATGATTGTGCTCTAAAAGCTGACGGATTTTTGCATTATTTGAGGTACATAAGCTCTTTTTACATTTGTGTCTTTTAATCTGCCCTTATGAAGAATATGTGCCACAAAGTGATTGGCATTCCAGGTTCCTAGTGAAGCCATTGATATTTTTGTCACCAGGCTTCCTTAACTGGAGCCATGTCAAACAACTCTGGGACTGATAGAGAAGCAATCAGTAGTGACAGGGCAAGTGACAGTTCTGACAAGTGATTGTTAAATAGTAAGTAACCTTGTACTAGGCTATGAGAAAATGACCTAAACCTTACTGTTAATTCTGAATACCCCTGAGCAGCACGTGCTTCTGCACAATGTATTGTTATATTGTTGAAATGGTTAGCAGAAAGTGGAGTTTTTTTCAATGTATAACTGCATTGCTCCATGTTTCTACCATGGCCAAGGAATAGAGTTGAGAAACAATGGTTGCTGTGCAGAGAACAAACACCAGCCTGCTCTCTCTTTTCTGTTCACGTAATGCTTAACTCTCTTACTCAATACATTTGCTGAGTTTTCCTCTGAAGTCAGGATCAAAAAAAAATTCTTCTTTTATGTTCTCTGTGAATGATCTCAGGCAGAAAAATTGCACATAAACAAGTAATAAAAAGGAAAACTTATCAGGAAGAAAACCAGATGTAAAGAAAGATAAGTAAAAATTCTAGCAAAAGCCAAAAGGACTGCTCTAAGATTCTTCTCTTTCTCCCTCTTTTTGGATCAAACCCAAGCTTATGTAAGACTGTGGGTGTGTTTGTTTGTGTGTGGAGGTGTATTTAACGTCATGCTAATCTGTTTTCAAAGAAATCACCTAAATTTGATATCTGGGACCTTCGATTTGATGGCCTTCATATCTACTTACCTTTTCTCTTGCAGTCTTTCCACAGGGATGTTTTCATTGGCATCACTGAACTTTTATTTAGGCTATTAAATCATATTTTGCTCTCCAATCTATCTACTGAGATTTTATTCTTTCTAATGAGATAAAACCTCTATTATTGTCAAGTGCATCTGAAAGCATTTTCTGCCTGAAGGTGTTTGACTGTTACACAAGAGAAGGAAGGGAAAGAAATGAAGTTGTTCTTATGGACGTAGGCATTTGATCTGTTACAAAAATGTAAAAGCAAGTGCCAAGAACTTTCTTTAGTATATTATCCAGAGGGCCAGTTTAACTTCCAGCCAACATAGGGCTTCAGTGTTTCATACTTAAGGGCAATAAATGTCCAGCTTGAGGTCTGAGGCTGGAAATTCGAGATAATATTGTAGAAACAGAGTTCAAAAGGAGGTCCAGTGGCAGGAGCTAGCTGGACAAAGAGTGGCAGGAAGTGGCAGGAAGATGAGGCAGATCTGACGTGGGGAGGTATCATCAGTGAAGCGATTCAAATGTTTACCTCTCAACACAAGCAAGAAGGCCTGCATCAGTATGTCCTGGTCAGGAGCTGCCACAAACCACCAAACCATATGTAACAGTAACAAAAAATACTAATACTTTAAGGTCTATAATAGGGTTTTTACTAATATGCTGATGTTGACAACGAAATCCCATCTTTAGCTGACATAGGTAGTGTGGGCCGACCCACTGCACACTTTCTAGTCAAATTAGAGGGTTCTAATAAAGATTTCCTGAAGAAATCTATGAGATCTTACATTCAAATCCATGCAGAAAACCTTCTGTTTAGATTGGCCACATCATTTAAAACAAACAAACAAACAAAAGAAAGGCCCATAATTAGCTGCCTAGGCTTTCCTGGCCACTCTACAACAGAAATCTAAACCTTGAAACCACTGGTTTAGATTTTCTTCTCACTGTCCTGCTAAACATTAGAATACTCTTCTGGTTGTCAGTACTCACTGGAAGAAACTCTCTAAGGACACCAAATTTCCATTTCCCAAAATACCTTGTGCAGTTTCAATGTGTACATTTTGGACTGACACAGGAGACAGGAAAACTCCCAGATCCTAAGCACCACAGCTGGATGTATCAAGTACCATCTTGTAGCCAATTACAGTCACCACAAAACTCATACTTAATTCAAGCCAGAGGCAAATGAAATAGGATATATTTACTAAACCCAACTAGGCACATCTGAAAACTGCAGAAAAGTTAAAAGAAAAAATACACCCACCTGCCTAAAGACAACCTCTAACCCTTTCTCTCACCCCACATATACCACAGCTAATACACTGAGAGACTCTTGTCCTCTTTGCTGCTGGAAATTTCAGCTCTCACCAGCAACTGAACTCTTAAGTTCATCTGCACAAAAGTCCAAATATTTAGGGCACGCCTGTTTTATAGATGGGATCCATCTACTGGGATCATTTGTATCCCCTATGTCCATTGTTTCTGATCAAATAGAAAGAGGACTTCCCATTCTTCTTATAGACCTGCTCAGAGATGCTGATATTTGTGTGTCTGGCAGAGTTTTACTGGTGTTGTTAGAGGGTTTAAACCCTTGTCTAACCTTCTAAAAAATCTGTAATACGCAGTAAAACATGGTGTCCTTTTGTAGTGAGTGGGCAAATTTCATTTCTCAGACTGGTATCTTTTCAGAGTCAGTATTTCACACACAGCGTCCAGAGCGATGGATTTTATGGAGACAGACACATGAGCTAGATGCAGATCATTACTGGTATTTGCCTCAGACCAGATATTAAGGTCATCAAGGACCTTGGGTGTCTAAGGTTTTGGCCATCTTGAAATATAACATGACAGCCTGCCAGAGCAAATGAAAGATGGCAAAAGAGAGTGCACTGACAACTGTTGCAGAGGGCATCAGAAGTCTTTGCTGCTCCTCATAAAGCTGCACTTGGAACTGCAGTATGGAAACACTGCAGATGGAAAGTACTAAATTATTTCTAAGAGCAGCTGGGACTGAACAGGTTTTGCTCTAGGACGATGGTTAGAGCCCAGCCTGTTGCCTTACCACCCTGATCACATTCGCCTTCTCTGCAGCATCTGTTCAGAATGACATTTTCCCAGGCTCTATATACTAATAATATATTATTTAACAAACACTTGGAGGGGTGTGATGGTGTCAGGAACATTTTGGATAACAACTCATATCCTCCCACTCTTCTGTCACTTCATTTGTTTCCCTCAAGGGTATTTCTCAGCTCCAAATTTGATCCCTGATATCTATGAAATGNTTCCCCCCCCCCCTTTTTTTATTTTTTTGATTTAGGGTTAATCAAATGGTTCAAATTAGGAAAATAAATCTTCTCCAAACCCAGACATCTCTGTTTTCCCTTTGAAGTAATTTTACTGAAATCTCAAACTAATTATGTTCATTTCTTTTTAATTGCTTCATAGGAAATCAGCACAAAGAACTATTGGTTTTAGAGACTGTGAGCCTTGGCACTAGACATTGTCACAACAACATCAGCAGAATCAACCTTGATTAATAAAACACCTTTAGTAGCCACCTCTTCTGGTATGTGGTCACCTGTCCTCAGAAATAATCTAGGTCTCATACTTGACTAGTGAAGAAGACGAAGTTTGATGCTTAACATGTGTATGACTAAAGCTGGAAAATTATTCTCTAAAATGTGGAACTGTATTTGGAGAGAAATTACATCCTCAGCACATGTAAATATTTTAAATATTCATAACGTTTCTTATGCACCTATGGTATCAGCCTCCATCCTTCCTTTTGCTGGGCAGCATTCCTGAAAGGAGACATCACCCTCACTGACAGCTTAAATATCTAATGCAGATTTCTAGTGAAGATCAGGAAAAAAACCACAAGTCTCTTGTTGGGAAGTTACAAATGAGGCTTTTTAGAAAGGAATGACTTGAAACCTCCAGAAAACACTGGATGGACAAGGCAGACAAGAATAAGAAAGGTGGGAAATTATGACTACACTGTAGGTTTTTAGAACCAGAGAGAATTGCTTAAATCCCCAGAAAGATGTGGTAAAAAGCTATCAGTATAAAAGAAAAACTCCAGGGATATGTGGGGATCAAGGGTCATAAAATTCTGCTGCTTCTGCATTGGAAAGCAGGGGCTTTTTTGAGGAGAAAAGTAGTGGGTCCATAGGGGTAAGTCAACTTTTTCACACTACATTTCATTCTGATCCTGATAAAATGCAGCTATGATAGCTTATTTACCACTGCGCTTGAGACCTTGAAGTTCTTTTAAGTCTTCAGAGACCTTAAAGTAGTGGAAGTGTGATACAAATAGTACCTAGGTGTAAAAATTAAAAAATTTCCCTTTTATCTGTTGTAAAGATAAAGATTGGTTGAAAAGAACATGAAATTCCTTTACTTTTGATTAAACTTGGTTATAGCCCTTTTCATTAGTTCCTTGGATCCTGTGTTCCTATGTGCTCTTTTTTTTTTTCCTTTTTTCTGTTGTGGATAACATTCTAGTGCTATTATTGTCTTTTACTTTGCCACTTTTCTGAGCTTCCCTTGGCTTTCCTCTTTTCGGAATTACACCAGACCTGGCATCTGTCTTATTTGGACAAGATCTGTCTTATACTGTGTTATTTACACAAGATTCCCATATGTTTTTTAAGAAGGCTTCTTTAGCCTTGGAAAAGATGCTCATTTTTCTGCCTAATGATGTGATCTTGCATCCTGGATTCATCTGGGACTGACTTTATTTTCTTCCAGTTAGCTGGTGCAGTGCTGTGTTTTGGATTCAGTAAGAGAATAACATTGATAACACGCTGATGTTTTGGTTGGTGCTGAGCTGTGCTTACCCTGAGCCAAGGACTTCTCCATGTCCTAGGCTCTGCCAGTGAGCAGGTGCACCAGAAGCTGGGAGGGAACATGGCCAGAGGTGACCTGAACTGGCCAAAGGGATATTCCACAAAATAGAATGTCATGCTCAGAGTAAAAACTGGAGGGGGCTGGCTGCAAGAGGGCTGATCACTGCTCAGGAATGGGCTGGGCATTGGCCAGTGGGTGGCCAGAAATTGTACTGTGCATCACTTGTCTTTCATGGGTTTTATTTCTCTCTTTCCCCATTTCATTATTTGTCTCAGCTTAGTTCTGTTTTATTTTATTTTAGCTGTTAAACTGTTCTTACCTTTCATTTTTCTGTGTCTCCTCCCCACCCCACAGGTGGTTGAGGATGGTGGAGAAATGAGAGAGCACCTGTATTGTACTCAGTTGCTGCCTGGGTTAAACCCCAACAGCTGTGTGTTTTCTCTTGGCATTCATTGTCTCTGGAATTGCTCCTGGCATACCTTCTGCATCAAATTTGTGGAGTGTAGGGTGTTCCTTTTGTATTACATTCTCCAGTATACTGTTAACCTTTCTTATCAGCATTTAGAGTTTGCCCTTTCACAGTTCATTGTCACAATGTTTTCCTTCTGGAAGTTACTGTTAGCCATAATATCAAATCTAATTTTGTCCTGATGCCCAACGGAATGCATGTAACCTTTGTATATCAGTATAATAAATATGATTTTACCAGGACTCAGAGCAGGAGATTAAACTCTATTTTACAGCTATTGCCATTACTAACAAATGCTCCTTCCAGTCTGACTCCTTCTTGATTGAGGTGATGACTTGGAGGGCTTTGGTTCTACCTAGGAGATGATTTCTAAATTCATGCAATACCATGGCTTCTAATATCGCTCAATTTTGCTGTTTTGAACAAAGCAGCTCAAATCAAACAAGAACAAGAACATTGTTGAATGCATGTCCCTTGTAGACAGAAATGCAGAGACCAAGAGGATTATTTCATGCACTAATGAAGATGGAGATAAACACAGACTCAGAGATTTATTTATCAAATAATTCATGCAAAAGTAGGAAACAGGCACAACTTCTCTGCATGCCTGCATTTACATCTGAAAGAAGGTAGAGAGATACTAGTATACAGATGGAGTGACATGGATGTATAACTAACATACCTATTTTACATACAGGCTATGGAATAAGGAATAAACAGGGGTTTAGGGTGTATTTTTTTCCTTTTCCTGAGCCACATAGCAGCATGGAACACCCCTGTAGCCTTTTGTAAATTTTGTTGGTTCATTTGTGCCTTTAAAAACGTTGATGTTGAAAATGTTGGGAAATTAAGTCATTAAATCCAGCTTTGTCTCCAGTGCTGGAGGCAGGGAGAGTTGACAGGAAAATATGAACACTGAGCTATTTACAGGAATTGAAATTTGAAGCTCTAATGAGAAATATGTCCCAGTAGTGGTAAAGAGGAGAGGTTTTTAGCTGTTACCATTACTCTGAATGGGTTCAGTGAAAAACTAAATACAAACCTGGAGAAATTACATGAATATTCATTACCTGTTACTGCTTCATAGTTTAAAATTATAAAGCTTTTGAGAAGAGGAAAGGTTTAATGTATGAACTAGCAATGGTGCCATGAAGAGAAAAATATGCTGTCTTTTCTTCAATGGGATTAATATTGAAATAAAATGAGAGATGACTAGATAAACCACGATGTTGGAAAGGAATTAAGGACAATAAATATAGTACAGATGCTGTATTCAGAACTGGCAACTGCCTTCACTTTTCCTTCCTCTTCACTTCTTAAATTTTCTGTGAAACTTTTTAAACTTGAATTTTTTACTTAGTTGACCACGTAACTTATATTGAAATAGTAAAAAGTGATTTTGTAGTTGCTATTACCTGTGTTACAGCCCATCAATCCCTTCTAGTTATTAGTGAAATCTCTCCCAGTTACTCTTTTTCTGAAAAGAACTGTGATATTTCACCAGTTTGTACAATGACATAGATAGCCTTACTGGGGAAATGTAAATTCAGACCCACCAGTTTATGTCCTGTACATGAAAGTGGTGGTATGAAAACTGTGTGACAATTACCTGTCTTTTGCCTTGTCTCTGAGAACCTTTGGTCACTTGAATGGAATTTTGGGTTAGGTTGATGGTCACCAGTGCCTCCTAGGCAGGGCTGACCTTGGGAGCCCTTGTCAATCAGCCTATTACTGAACCTGTCTCACCTTCTATATTAAACTCACTCCCTCTGGAAACCCTGAAATCCATCAACCAGGTGCATTCTCTCATGGAAACTTAGTGGCCTCCTGGAGAGTGAAACTCAGCAGAAGTCTTGGAAAAACTAGATATGCTTGGATTGTGCTACAGCAGCCACAGCTACTGAGCTCTGAATGTCTGCTGAATTACAAAAACTGCCTGAAATATCTGTGTCACAGGAGGCAGAAGAGACTGTCACTTTGCTGCATTCTGCATCCACTTACGAGCATTTCGCTTCACTGTAATACCAAGAACAGGAAAGGTTATTAAGAGATTCCAGGAGATGTGAATTCAATTACAGTTTATTGCAAAATCCTGAGATACACAGATTTACAAGGCAGAGGTACATATTTTGTCCAAGTTATAATGACAAATATAATTGCCCTTTTAGAATATGAATGACATGAAGGAGAAAGGGGTAAATTGTTTTCTGTGGCTTTCATGTTCAGAATCAGAAACTCAGAAACATGAGTGATAAACAAAGCACACTGGAGCTCATACAGAAAATTTTTTAATGAGAAAATATACTTTAACTCCTACACATTTGTAGCAAATTTTTGAACAGTTTAAAAAGTCAGTGAATAAAAGAGTAGTCATTTACGAAAAAAAAAGGTGTTATATTCAAAAATATATTTTAACTTGCAGCAGTAACCAGCTGGAACTGTAGGCAAAAGAGACCATGAAGTCTCTCTTTTCTTCTTCTTATATTGAGTGGCTTTACTTTTTTTAAATATCAACAAAGAAATCTATCTCCTGGACCCAAATTAAGCACTGATTTTCAGCCAGATGTATCATTGATCAGCATGGTAGGAATTTAGTCAACAGCAAAGTTCTCCGTAACCTTTCCAGGGCTACGTTTTTTAACACAATAAACCATCCAGGTCATGTGCAGCAGTACTGGCTGGAGAAAGAACATTTTGTTACCTGCTTATTTGGTTTGTGCTGCTGTCACAGCATTGCAGTGCTGCTAGATATCATGTTCCTGTTCCATTGTAGAACTTCACAGCCCAGAAATTGTTTTCATTACCTTGAGGGTCATGCTTGTCACAGCTTTTAAACTGTTGTCTTTGTTCATCCAACGAGTACACCCCAGAGCCTGTAGGCACATGCAGGAAGAGAGTATTTCTTCAAATGCCACCCCTCTGAGGATGCCCAAGAAGACTAGCTGGGAGATGCCTGCAGGCTCACCTGCTCAGTATAGACAACATATAGGTGAAGTATTCAAACTCAGCTAGAGACATTAACATATTTAGGAACCAGATCCCTTTGAAGTACAGCCCTTACATACCCTGGACACAGAGATCAGCCTACACAAACTATGTGAAGATGTAGGTCTCTCCCTTCTCAATATATTATATTTCTCATGGAATCATTAAATCACAGAATCATTAAGGTTGGGAAGGATGTCCCAGATCACTGAGCCCAGCCATTAACCCAGCACTTCCAAGCCCAGCAGTGCTGCTTTAATGTGCCTGGCAGTGAGCAGAAAAATCCAACAGGGTCTTTTCTAAAAGGGTAAGGGGAATGATACACCTTATACAGTGCAGAAAGGCATGGCTGGAGCCACTGCCTTTCTGCACATAGGAATTCACGTTCAGAGAGCTGTACCAGGCAGCAGGCGTGGTTTTGGCAAGTTGGAGATGCAGCACTGTAGGCTTCCTGTGCTACCTGTTCCTTCCCACTCTGAAACAGTGCTTGGAGCTCTGCTGAGGTACCTCCATCCACAGTAATTTATGGGGAAACTTCACAATAGTGTGTAATCAAATACCTCTAGGGCTGTCACTGCTAATAAAAAGATGACAGGCTTCAAAATAATGCTGCAAGGCCTCTGTGCTGGGGCTTGTCAGGCTTGCTGTGTCTGGCTGTGCTTAGACTAACCTTTGGTTTAGATTACAGCAGTCCTGGGGAGCACCCCACCTAACTAGTCTTTTTTCTTTACTTTGTACAAGTGTATGGTTTAAAGCCTATTGCTAAAATAATTTGGATATATTATCTTTAAGTGACAGCTTGTGTTAACAAATACTTAATCACTTTAGAATGAACAATCTGTGACTCAAGAATAATGATGTGGTGCATAGTGCAAGTATGAAGAGATATCCTAGGCTTTGAAAGTATAAGGAATGGATTATACCAGAGGCTCTGCAGTTATAAAAAGCTCAGCAATGTTCTGTTCCAGACTGTTAAAGGAATGCAACTTCAAGAGCTGGGTAAGAAGACCTTTAAGCATAATAAAATGAAAAAAGATCAAATATCCAATAAAATTTAAATATTCAATAGCGAGTCAGATGAAATGTAGAACGGTAGACCAATAAAGAAATATAGGGTGCAGAATATATTCAAAGTATAAAAATTACCTGAATTGAACCCCAGGAAGAGAATAAAGAAACTTTCAGTATCTGCATTGCAGTCCTCTGAATTTTGGGTGCTGAGCAATTGATGAAACCTACCCTGCTTCCCTTTTTCTCAAGAAAAACTGCTGCCATTCACTTTAAGACCTAGGAGAACAAAAAAAGTTGAGCAAAACTTCATAGGATGTGACTTAATATTAGAAATATATATATAATGATCTTAATGTTAATTTATTAAAATTTTCCTGTATTAAATACATAATTTGGTCTGTGACTTTGTGCACCACTGCAACAATAGCAGGTGTTTCCTCTACTTTTATTAGATTTTTTAGACTTGAATTAAGCCAACAATGAATTCTGAACTTTGCATATAAGATGTGTCCAATTTTTTCCCTAAAAGAAAGTTTCTGGTACAACAGCTGAAGTTTATACAGTGAAAACTTGTTCATTGTTCTGGTTTTGGCTGACTTATATTTATTTTTTCCAAAGTAGCTGATATGAAGCTCTGCTTTGGATTTGTGCTGGACACAATGTTATTAAAACAGGGATGTTGTTATTGCTGAGCAGAGCTTACGGAGTCAAGGCCTTTTCTGCTCCTCACCCCACCAGCAAGGAGGCTGGGGGGGAGCAAGGGTTGGGAGGGGACACAGCCAGGACAGCTGACCCCAGCTGACCCAAGGGACATCCGACACCACATGAAGTCATGCTCAGCTCATCAAGCTGGGGAGGAAGGAAGAGGAGGACATTCAGGGTGATGGAATTTGTCTTCCCAAGTCACTGTTACATGTGATGGGGTCCTGCTGTCCTGGAGATGGCTGAACACCTTCCTGCCCATGGGAAGTGATTTGGTTTGTTTTGCTTGTGTGCTCAGATTTTGCTTTCCTATTAAACTGCTTTCATATCAACTCATGAGTTTTCTCATATTTACTCTTCCCATTCTCCCTGCCATTCCATCAGAGTAGCTAAATGAGCAGCTGCCTGGTGTTAAACCATGACAACCACCATGTGAACATGTAACCTCAGCAAAGATCCAAACTCCCTTGTCTTTTACTCTCCAATAGTCATACAAATTTCAGCCTTCTCAAAATCATAACCTACAAGGATGATTCCACAAAGCTCTCCCATCCTTCACATGAGTCCAAGGATGAGTATTAATGAAATCACACAGTGTACAGGAAGTAAAAGTTAACAGCGTTGGTCACCAAATGCATTGGCTATATCTTTGTGCCCCATCTTGTTTAGAAATCTTCCCATTTTAAAATATACCATTAGTTCAGACAGCACTGGAGGTGAGCAAGGAATTTGGCTGTGCAGACAACATCAGTCTTCCAAATAAATCAATGAAAAGTTATCCAATAACATACTCATGGTCTGAGAAATACTGCCAAGTAAATACATCTTCATAGTAATTAATCAAAGCAGAAGTTGTGAAAATGAACCTAATCACCAATAATTGCATCTGTTTGGCAAACTAAACCTTGAAAATGTCTAATAATTCTACATACTGGAGCTGTGCCACTGCAACTTAGATGACTGAAGTATGTGGGGCCTAGAATAAGCAAACTTTATGTTTAGCAATCCAGAAACAGTAGGGCTGCTGTAATTCTGCTCCTCTCAGGCAGCTATACAGTATACAACCAGGACACATGGGCTTCACAGCTACCCTGAAACATGTCTATAAGTCTGGGGGGTTGTCAGATGAGTATAATTTGAAGACAGACAAAATAAGGGGTAGATTTTAATTTGAACTCTATCTAATAATAGGGGTAGTCAGAGAAAGAAAGAGGCATAGTCTCTTTGAACACAAGGATAAGGCTGATCACTGAAATAGGTCTTTCTCTGGTTAAATTTGTTTAGAGACGGAAAGTTGTCCCTGTAAAATAAGTGGAATGGTCAGATGAAGAATGGTTAAAATGGTGACATAAAAGCATGAAAATTAACTCTCCATAATGTTGGATAACAGACAATTTGGTAACCCTGATAGCTAGGTAAATGTGGGGAGCAGAAAACCCTCTGCATAGTCACACCTGAAGCTTCTGGTCTTCTCCCAGAACAATCAATCCACAAATCCCATAAACTGCCTATGGATGCAACTGACTGTTGGCTCTACCAAGTTAGGGAAATGTCATTCCAATCAATTTAATTTGACTTTGGTTTCCACCTAATTGAGGAAGGTGGTTGATAACAAAACTACTGAGAAGTAGACAGATGGGGTTTTTTAAAGGAAATAGTTGAGTCATCCACAGCATTGCAGGAGAAAATGAGAATCCCTGTCTGTAACCTTATCCCTCCAACTGTACATTTACAAATACCCATCATGATTTCAGCTGATTCCTCCTCTTGCTGCCTGTCATTGGGCTGGAAGAAGCAAGAAGTGCTGGGTTCTCCCTTTGCCAGTTTCTCTCAGGCCATGCATTCCCTGAAAGCAGGGAAGACTGATCCTGAATGTAGAGTAGCTCCTAGTACCTGAAGGTTGCTTTCTAAAACGGCACCATTCAGGTGAGGGGGAAAGGAGGTGGAGCTGACAACCAAACGTGGCAACATTCTTTAGTGTCAGATATGTAATCATACACTCTCTGCAGACTTTCTGCATCAGGGCAATTCTCAGTATAACACCTGTGACTGGGTTCAATTTTTGTGAAGCTTCAGTAGCATAGTAGAGTAAAATGCTCCAAGGAACCTGCTCCGAGGATCAAATTAATATTAAAGTTAGGCTTAATTGCTTTATATAGCTTTCAAAATAGGCTTCCCTAGAAAAACTTTTTGGTTTGTTCCTGAGTGTAAATGCCCTTTTCTACTTAATGAAAAAGATACAAATCACTCATCAGATTGATTTCAGAATGAGGTAATGATTTTAGAATCCTCATTGACAAAAGTGATGTTGAAAGGTTTTCCAGTAACACCACAGGATAAATAGGTGAAGGATATGCTTCAGTTTGTCATGCATTTACTTTTTAAAATGATCATGATGTCAGTTTAAGAGCTGGTTTGCCATGGTTAGTGGTTACATACTTTGCAATAGAAAAGTAAGTTTATTTCCACTGTTGATTAACAGGGAAGGGCAGGGGATCGATGCTGCTAGTGTCCCAGAAAAAGCAGAGATATGCTAAATTTCCACTTTCTATTTATGTTTTATATGAATCACCTTTAGCTTGATTTCTTCAGCTGATTCTGACTTATAGCTGAGTAATCCCATTAATACCACCATCACCAGTCCAAGCATTTCTCAACCCTGAATGAGACCCTTATCATCAAAATAATTTTTAAAGGTACAAGAAATTTGCACTTTTTACATTTTTTCAAGATATTGAGATAATTATTTGGATCATATCTTCAATATCTTCCCATAATCAGGAAGGCTAGAATTTGTTTTTTTAATGGCTTAATATTTCTATTAAAGTACCAAAAAATAACACACCACATGTTGGAAATGTAGCAATAAAATATCAAGAGTTGGAAAAATCATTCTCTTTTCTTTTCTTTTTTTCTTGCCTTGTTCTGCAGAGAATCTATAATAGATAGAGTTGTGTCTAAACCAGCAGTCTTAAGACTTGATTTGTTTCCACTCTGATGTTGCATTTCCCAGGGCAAGACGTAAGAATAGACTTCAGAATTCAGCCTTTCATTTCCCCACAAAACCAAAAAAAAATCATGATTTAAGATATTTGGGAAACAGCACACAAATCTTTCACTTCACATCCCCTAGAAAGGACTCCCCAGTGGAAGAAAGAGGCAGAGCTGTGTTGTGGTAAAACTTTTCCGTGCCAAAACCCAGACAAGTCAGGGTTCATTAATTAACTCTGGTGTTAATGCATTAGGACTTGCTGGGTGGAAAACAAAAGAAGCCTAGCAATGCCTAGATTCTCAGACACATAAATGGCCATTCCCATATGGTTTTTTTTCATTATATAGTTGTAACCTCATGCTGATTTTTCACCACTTTCTGCAGAGATATATTCTGCCTTTGTTTTTACCTGTAAAATTTTATTGAACAGACTTTAACAGACTGAAGAGAACATTTTCACTAAAATATAGAACAAGGTCAGTTAAGCGTAACTTTTATTATTTGGATGTCTTTTAAAAATAATGGGTGTATTTGCCTGTGAGAATCTTGTTCACCTAAGTTTTGAATAAATAAGTTACTTGAAAAGCACAAGGGAATATTATCTTCAAAATACCCTAATTCTAGGAACATACAAGTCTGAAGTCTTTGGTTTGTTCTTGTCATATATAAATAGCACAGGTAATAGCCATCAAATAATCCAATGATAATTAAAACATATGGTAAACCCAGGTGTTAGATGTTACAGGCAAGACAGCAAGAAATTACTGAAATCCTCAAGGCTCCAAACAGGTGAGGGAAAATGCAATTTGGCTTGCTTTTGGGTATATAAAAATAAACCGATGTACTAAAAGTATTTGAATAATTCAAGTGCTTACTCAGTATTAACGAGCAACAAATTGATTAACAAGAGCACAGGAAGCAGTAGGTATATTCAACAGGTTTCATGAAACTGGATTCTTTTTGGCAGCTCTGGTGAGTGATGCTTGACACTGAAGTCAAATACATAACTTTGAAATCTGTGTTGCTTGCACTTATTTATACAGAAATTTTGTCCATAGCAGGCAGGTTGGATTGGATTAAAGATCCCTTCCAACCCAAAGCTTTCTGTGACTCTAAATAAATCAGAGACACAGAGCAAAATTCATATCTTAAGGTGAATAAGACCTTTTGTCAGCATATGATTGTTTCTTGCAGCATTGACATTTCTTATGCATTGATCAGTACTGAGTCCTTGCTTACCAAGCAGACAATATGCATTATTTTCTGATGTTTCTCCTCTTACAACTACACTATGTATACGTTCTTAAAAAACTTACATTGGTAGCTAAAATGTGTCCAAATACTCATATTTTCATCTTGGTTTTTGCTGAGTAAGAACCTTTTACTCCAAGAGACATGATCTTGAAAATAATTGTAAGTGAAAAAATTGAGTTTTATCAATAAAATACCTCCAAAGGTACGCTCAAGTGCTACAGTGGGTTTAACATTCTTTGAGGAGATGAAGCCTCAGACTCTGAGATATTTGCTGTTCTCAGGAAGGGTAGGAATGCACAGCTTCCCCAAAAGAGCTTGGTCTGGTGAGGCAGAAGCTCCCAGAAGGATCCATCCTGGTGGCACAGACACCGTGCATGAGTGGGGGCTCAGGGCTGCCTCAGGGTCTCTCTTGCTGCACACCTTGGGATCTGCCAGGCACACAATGTCCTTGAGAACCCTGACTCCACAAGCAGCCCACAGCATGGCCAGTCAAGCAACCAGCATAGCTATGAAAGTGTCTTTGAGTGAGCTTTTGCCCCTAAATAATCAACGTTTCACTCCCTCCTTTGATCAATTGCTCTCAATATGCCTAAATTTCTCCTTGTGTTTGAATATTTGGCACACTAGGGGACAGCTCAGGAAGCAAGTTCATGACTTCCAGAGTGGCTTTCATACCTAAGCAATTAGCAACTTAAAATTCCAATATGAGTTAATGAAGATGTAGTTAAGAAAGTCAGTGGGGATTAGGGATGGATTCATTTAATCCTCACATAAACATCTGTGCTGATCAAATAAACCACTTTGTCAGCTTCACTGACTACCCTGAGTCAGTAAGCACCATATGAGCCCAGGAAATTTGCTGCTGTGTGATGCCAGCATGGCTGGGTTTGATAAAAGGTCAGTGTAGGGGTAGAGCTACATCTTAACTCTGACCCACCCTTCAGCTATGGGTGAAAACTCAAGTCAAACAGCTCCTTCCTGATTTTACAGCCACATGTGAAAAAGGCTGGACAATATTTATTTCTTTCAAAGCCTATGATAAGAAATTCATCTTTGGAAAAGGTTTAAAAGGTTTCTGTTTTATGAAACAGGAGACTTTTCAGACATATTCAACGCAAGTTTAAGGTAAACTCTTGGCTCATTCTGCTGAGGACAGACACCTCATATTCCTGCTATGGAATTAGTGTCCATCGTAAAAATACACAAAGAGACATATGTTGTAGTCCAATCACCAAATTATCATCAAATTTCATCTGCTTCAAGAACTGGAGTACCAAGGACTGCCAAGCAGGCAGATCAGGAAGTGTTTGATGGAGGAGAACCAGGTAGATCCAGCATTTTTCAATAGGTCCTGAGATAAGGTTGGTATTGCTGATAGAGAAAAAAAAATAGGGTCTTCATAACAAGTTCTCCTAATCCCAAAGTGTAGTGTAGAGACCTTGGTAGCAACAAAGAGAAGAACTATTACATCAATAAAGTCTTATATGCATTATAACATTAATGGGAGAAATAACTAAAGTAAAAGATTACTCCTCCCATTTTGGCCCTTTCCTTCTTCCTTTATAGGTGCTCTGTGGACAATGTCCTTATGTAACTTCAGTGTCTTGCAGCTTTAAAAATGCATCTGTGAAAATTAAAATATAGGTTGACTTCTATAACTTGGCTTGCTGTGGAGTGGTAGATGGTTCATCACACACTTTGTTTTGACAGGGAAACTTGCTATGCAGCTTGGAAGTGTGGTGCACAGCCAAATATTGACTCTGAAAGGCCTGAGTAAAGACTGGAGAGGTTCAGTGGGGATACTGTAGACTGTATGGTCAGCAAAATAGAAAAACTGGTGAACCCACAGATCTGTGTGAAAATGAGCAGAATCCTTAGAGATGAAGAAATTAAAATGTTATTTTCTGGCTTACTAGATTTTTAGTTGAACAAAAGGTTACTGGCATTTTTAAGCAGATATTAAATCAAGTTTCAGACAGCATTCTTTGAATTAGGAAGGGATATAAGTGGTGTTTTTTTCTGTTCCTGATGCTTCCTGTCTACTGGGAAAAGAAAAGTTGGAGTAAATATTGATAAAACCCCTCTTCTGAATTACAATTGTCTGGACAGAAATACACACATTAGCTTGAAAAATACAATTATATTTTGAAAAATAATTTGAAAAAATGCTAAGGAGTTCCATGCCCTTTAACAATATCGTAATGAAATTCTCTAACTTTACTTAGAAATTGAGTTGTCGTTATTATTTTTCTTAGTAATAGTTAAGAGAAATATTGATACTGGTGTTTTACACCTTTGTAAGATGTTTCCTCTTGTTTTTCACCATCTTTCACCATCAGCACCAAAGGTTCATAAAGACATGAACAACTCATTTATGCCCTCAGGGTTTTTTTTCTTATTAAGCTTCTGCAGTAGCTAATTGGAAAGCAGATACATGTTCTCCTATTGTTCTTTTCAATACATTGATCATTTCTATGCTGAAAAAGTTATTGTAAGCAGAATGATGAGATAATGCCATAATTCCTTTGAGGTCCTGCAAACCATAATCTTCTGTGCAGACTGTTCTAAAATAGTTGTTTTCTAAATTAAGCTGCTTCTGTATGTAGCAACAATAATGAAGAGTTTCTCATCAATTAAATAGATGTTATTCTGATTTTCTTTTGTCCTTCCATCATTTACTGTTTCCTTCCATCCTTTATACTAATCACACAATTATAATTAAGGTTGGGAAAGCTGTAGACAAAGTAATCTAAGTTTCCCATATTCTCAATTCTAAGTAAATCTCATATGAGATTTACATTATTTGATCAGACATATATCCAGCTGGTATTTTAAAATTCACACTCATTCACGCCTCAGAGTTATTGGAAGGACTTTTTATCAGCTGACACCTGATTTCAAGGTTTTTAAGCATTAGTGGAAAATGTAAAACCTGTACTATTTGTGTTAGTACAGTCATGATGAAACTAGCCTAACACCAGCTCTCAGATCTAGGAGTGTAGTAGTTAAAAATTATAAACTAACCAACCAACTAAACAACCAAAATTGTAAAAAAAAATTCCACTCTTCCAAGCGTCTGAAACTACTTTGTCACATGTGTTTAATGCCTTTGTTTTAATTGTACAGAACTAAGTGAATCATATGTTCTGCTTTTATTTTACTAATAGAGAGAAGGACACCCAATTCAGAACCATATTGTGTGATCGCTCAATTAAGAGAGAGCAGAATTTAGATGCAATACTCACTTTTCACTCCTAGATTTCTGAAGTAGCAATTTAATGAGGACTGGAATATTATTTCTAACTTACATTTTTCTCTTTTAATGCTTTGACATTACCCAAATTATTGCTGTGTTTTCTCCATCCTAAACTACATCTTGGGACAATCATCACTTCTGTTCTCAGCCTTCTTTTTCTCCAGTACTTGTTCTTTTGACTCGTTTTTGTGTAGAGATGGATTATCACTCAGGTAGAATTTCCAGGATATTAATGAAGATGACAAGAGAATGAATAGTTGTTACATCATTAAACTCACATTACTGGATACTCGGATATATATCTAACCAACTTTAGTCTGTTGTTTGAATTTTTGAACAATCTTTACACTTTTTCAATAATCTCTCACCCATGTTCTCATGCTTACCCCTTTCCTGACTCTCCTTTCTGCACTACTCTTTTAAGTGCTGAATAAAAAATCAGCATGCACGTACCCATTTTCCTCCTTTTGTAAGTTCTCTGAAATTCTCCACCATCAGTCACGTTCTCCATCTTTGAAAGCACCAACAACTCCAATATCTCTTTTCCTTCAGCTTGTCACCAGATATTATTGCAAGTGTCCTGCTCCCTTTTCCCCCTGTCACCCTTTTCCCCCCTTGTCTCTGTTTCTTTGAGAAATCTTTATATTTTCTTTTATTGGGCAGTCTAGCATACTTTTAGATTTCCTAACCCATTGAGTCTCTGTGGCTGTGTAGCATGCCTGCTGCTCTATCAGCCTTTCCTCTTTGTGCACCAGTTTGCTGGTTTTCTGCCTTCAAAGTCTTCCTTTAAACTCTCTTCTTTCATGAGATTGATGTGTTTTAGCTGGACAGAGAAGTAAGTGCATAGAAAGGTTCATTAATAAGTATTCAAACACCTTCTGGGGATAGGACATACAAAGTGTTGGGTATGGATTATATTTCCAGTTTATGTGAACTATAGTGCAATCAATCCATCATGGCCTTGAGGAAAGAAGGCAAAGTTGCTGATCTGAAGAAATGTAATGGAATACTGTATTGGAATGGCTGTAATGGAATAGAGAGTTCATTACAATGACAGAAGGTTTAGAGGGCACCTTGAACATGTCTGCTATGTCTGTCTGATCTCTCTTTCAAAGCAAAAAACAAAATCCTAAAGAAATGAAGGCTCTGCTTGGTAATAGCTCTGAGCATATATATTGTTTGCAATACAGACTTGCTTGAACTGGTATGCAGCATTTTGAGTCACATAGCTTCAGGCAATAATTTTTAGAGGCAAGGACATTTATATTAAAAAATAGGATAGTGTCAGAGCAGGGTTATCAGTAATCTCAAAATATTTATAAATGTTTTACATGTACATCCCTGCAGAGGCAAGCTGAAAAAGGTGAAAGAGATAAACAGCCATGTGATAAACTACACTATCATCTGCCTTCAAGATTTCTGAACTGAGAGTTATAATTCACTATCCTCTTTAGAACTGCAATCCTCAAGGTTGGATGAGCTTTTCTTCCATAGCTGATCTCCACAATCAATTCAGAATATGACTTTCATGGCTGACAGCCCAAAGCATTGTATGCTACAGGTTTTGCACTGATACTGCCTGAACCATGCTCACATGGAATTGGCAGAATGTCTTGCTGGCACAGATAATAAGTGGGTCTTTTCTTCTTATTGCACCTGCTTATTACATAGAACAGTCAGGTACTCCTTAAACAGGCAGATGGGTCACTACAGCTCAGGAAAGAGTCAGGTACTCCTGAAATAGACTGGTGGGTTACAACAGCTGTCTGATGTGAAAGCATTAACCTTGTTCTGCTGCAGCTACATCTTTCTTGACACACAAGCAGGGTTTGCTGCACACAAGCACTGAGGGCAGAGCTGTTTCCTTGGTTATAATATCATTACAAAATTAACAGAAAGGACTGAAAAGCCCAACCTGCTGTGTATATTTATCATCAGGACTAGGCCTTTGGCTTCACTAAAACACTTTAGATTGCATATGTTTCCACTTGACTTGAAACAGGAAGACTTCTGTTACATGGTCAAAGCATTATTTTTACAATCTTCTTGCTTATTGGTCTTCACCATGCACATAACATCAGTTTAGCCTGTTTGTATTCCACCTACTGTTATGTGAAATTATTTCATGGATGGAGTGAATTTCAAATAAAATATGCATGAAATTAACTGTCTTCTTTCTCTCATTAACAGTAATAGTACTTATAGGAAATGATTTCTCATCCAGTGGGATTTTTTTTAAATAATAATAAATACTCAGCCCAATTTTATTAGGAAGCTCTATTTCCTCTACAATTTCTGTAAAACTGACACATGAGTGCATGACTAAATGTCTTACAATCTGTGTTCATTTGTGTGACTACTCACTTTGGCATGCTGATTTGAAACACTAATTGCAATAATTTCCCTGTTTCTTTTCCACAATAAAGTGCCCTTCAGAAAGAGACTGTCAATTGCATCTTTTGTGGCTCTTTCAAAACAGAATGAGAGCAGGAAAGCCAAACCTTGGCAATCTTAGTGGAAGGAGTGTCTTATTCCACTTTGACTCAAATTTACATTAACTTATTTGAAACAGTTCAAAAGCTGAAAATATTGTGCCAAACTTCTACTTTTTATTACAGATTAAGCTTTACATTCAGATTACAAGGTGGATGCTTATTTTGGGAAATCAAGTCATTCAGATGGTAAGAACCAGCTGTGGTGATAGCATGCTGTGCTGGTTTTGGCTTCTGCAGACTCAATTTTCTATACAGTGGCTGGTGTGGGACCATGTTTTGGTTTTGTGCTGAACAGAGTGACAGTAACAGAGCAGGGTTTACACAGAGCCAAGGCCTTTTCTGCTGTTCATGCTGCCATGCTGGCAAGGAGACTGGAAGTGCTTGGGATGTTTGGAAGAGACACAGCCAGGACAGGTGACCCAAACTGACCAAAGGGATGTTCACTGCCGTATGACATCGTGCTCAGGATATAAAGTGAGGGGAAAAATGAAGAAGTGGGAGGTACATTTGAAGTCATGATGTTTGTCTTCCCAAGTCACACATGACAGAGCTCTGCTGTCCCTGAGATGGTAGCACCTGCCTGTCCCTGGGAAGCAGGGAATTAATTCCTTGTTTTGATTTGCTTGTGTAGGCAGCTTTTTCTTTCCCTATTTAACTTTTTTTATCTCAACCCACAAGTTTTCTGGCTTCTTCTTTTCTGATTTTCTCCCCAGTCTCACTGGTGGGGGAGTGAGTGGCTGCCTGGGGCTTGGCTGCTGGTTGGGGTTAAAGCATGGCACATGCAAAGGTGCTCGCAGTGATTTCAGAAAGGAAGTAAATTGTAAAAGCCCTGTTCCTTTGGTAATGTCCATGGTCCACACAAAAAAGGAGTAAAAAAATTTTTAATGTCCTGTGCCGGTGTTGATTTGAACAGTGGCTGTTCTCTTACTGTGACCAAGTGCAGGAGTTGATGTTCACCTTAGAGGATTCTGAAGGAGCAGAAACATACATCTCTTCTTGGCTCTAATAATGTTAATTATGCTATAAAAAAGCCTAGGAGAGAATGTTTTGCTCTGGAGTCCCTTAAGCAACACATTTCTCAGGCATAAATCACAAATACGCCATTGTTAAGGAACACATAAGTAGAAGTGTGGGTGAGCAGATCTAGACCAATGGGGAGAACAGTGAGCAGATTCTGGTGAGCATATTCTACCATTTGCAAGTGCTTGGAACAGAAATTTTTAATGGTTTTTGGTTCTGTGGAGCAGCAGCTTGGTCATGCATTTGGGAACATGGGACTTAGTAGGCACTGCTGTCATATGACACCCCCTTCAGAATTCAAATATGTAGCACTAGAAGGTGAGCAGCAAAGTGTTTACCAGTTGAGCCAATCAAGCGAAGTTATTTGTTTTATGAGGTTTTTACTACACTCAAGCTTTAAAATATGAGTTTCACCAGAGTTATTAGGGCTTTAAGTGTGCCTACACATGCAACAATAATATGGTGTAGAACTGTAACATCTCACGAAATTCATTAACACAGATGTTTCTTGGAAGATGACACTAAACTTTAGTAAACAAACTCAGACTGATTAGTGAGATGTATGTTAGCAGTTTGTTTTTGTTTTAACTGGAAGAAGACAGCAGAACGTTTCATTTTCAAGAGTTTGCTCTTTCAGAACAGACAATCCATCCCATGCTCCGAGCGTTGCTCAGCGACCAGCTGCAGCATCACACATTCATGTTAGGGTTTCATGCACTTTTTGTGGAAGGAAAGACTACACTGAAAACAATCATGTCCTGTATGGTGCTGAGTGGTACTTTACAAAAGCTTACCACTGTCCTATTAGGTTAAAATCCACAGGGGGTAAATACAGTGAAGTGGATGTGGTTTGAGGCCTAATGGGGAAATCTTGAGCCCCAAAGGGTAAAGAGAAATTCCCAGCTTTGAGACTGATTCGGCCCCTGCACTCTGGCAAGCAAATTTCACTTGTGTCTTGCATCTTACCCACGAGGGACAAGCCTGACTGAGTCAGGTGGTTAAATCAAATGGAGTCCCATTGTGTTGCCAGAGCAACACAAAATTCAGGATGAAGACCATGACACATTTTGATTCCCCTCTATAAAATGTACAAAATAACACCTACTGCAGCAGATGCTGCTGAGTTCATCAACTAGTGTATGCATTCAAAGTGCTGAAGAAAAGCAGTGGTTTTATCCTTGTTATATTATAGATAAATATTTTAATAATAATCTTGTATATTAAATGGGAATTGAACACAGTGTTGCAGCAATCAGTTTCCAAATTCCAGCCTGTAGACCCAAACCACATACTGGATTTCTTCATAGTTGATTAATTTTGGTTCTCCAAGTCTTGGTTCAATCATCCTTTGTGTAGAAGTTGTAGGAGTAGGATCAGAGATTTCTTTCTCTTTTGGACTCAGGTTCATAGTTCTGAAAGATAAATTTCTGTTGGTGGCAAAAAAATACCTGCATCATGCTGAGGTTTGTGGGAAGGGAGCCTGGTGTGCATTTATTTAAATGTATA
>VWYI01026211.1:0-36674 GCA_013399455.1 Anthoscopus minutus | reverse complement strand
TAGGTTGGATATCAGGAAAAGATTCTTCCTCCAGAGTGTGGTGGAGCACTGGAACAGGAAATGGTCACAGCCCCAAGGCTGCCAGAGCTCCAGGAGTGTTGGGACAGTGCTCTCAGGGATGCCCAGGGTAGGACTTTTGGGGTGTCCTGAGCAGGCCCAGGAGCTGGACTGCATAATCTTTGTGAGTCCCTTCCAACTCATGGATAATCCATGATTCCATGATCTTATCCATCTGAACATATATTGCTTTTTTTGCTTGTAAAACATGATTTACACAAAAGTGTTACCAAATGAAGGTGCTCTGTCAGAAAGGATAAATAGTGTATATTTTATATATTTTTTGCCACAGGAACAAGAAAATTGTTGATTATTCTCAGTTTGGGGATTTGGAAGATGATGGTAAGTGGGATGTTCTTGTACATCAAGAATTTGAAGTTATCGCCTCTTACATAAAAACACACGTAGAAGAGGGTCTGTTGAATTTTCCTTTTCAATACATTAAAGGATAGCGCAGTTGTAGTTGTTGTGTTCTTTTAAAATAGGATTAATTTCCAGAAAAGGTTGTCTTGATATATTTTCAGTGTGCAATGAATATTTATTTATTAAAGAATATAGAAAAACTATTAAAGAATATATTATTAAAGAATATAGAAAAACTTATTAAAGAAATATAGAATTAAAGAATATTATTAAAGAATATAGAAAAACTCATGAGAGCTTGTTGCTGTTTTCCGACAGATGAAGACTTTGCACCTTCAAGAAAAAAATCCAGAACACACCTGAAGGAATTGAAGGAGAAAAAAGATAAGCCAAAAAAGCCCAAAGAAGTGGCTCCATCACAGATACAGACACTTAGTAAGAGGTAAGGAATGTTGTGATCAACTCTGTGTAAAACTGGATTTCAGTAACAATATTTGGGTTTGGTTTCTTTTTACGTTAGGGTTTTAAGCACCTGAGAACAAACAACTAATACATGACTGTAATAAAGATTTTGAGCCTTATTGATGCACCTTCAAATATCTCTAGGGACACCTAAACCAGAGAAATATAAAGACAAGTTTGATTCCTTCCAAAGGAACATAGTTGAAGGAAGATACAAAGTCAGTGAGAAAGAGAAATCTAATTTTTATTAGTAGAGTTGTGTTTAAATATTACATTTGGATGTGGCATTTCAAGCAAAAGCAATCACTTTCTTTTCCTGCAGAAATGCCAGTTAATAGTTCATATATGTATGTATGCACACATACACTGTTTTGCAATCATAATGCTTTGAAGTATAGAGTGCTTTAAAAATTACTGTGTGTATTGTCTAAATAATTTCAAAATGTAATATTTGTAACACAATATGCTATAAATGCATATTGAAATACTAATCTCTTTGCAAGTATTTAAATTATAAAGAGTTCACTGAGCCAGAAATAGTTCTATAACATTCTTGTAATTGTTTTAGTATTTAACATGTTGACATTTTTTCCCCAGGTTATCCTTAGATGACAAACTTTATAAAAGAGATCTGGAAGTTGCCTTAGCCTTATCTATTAAAGAAAAATCTGCAAATCCCCAAGAGGTGAAGAATTCAGAAGAACAAGGTTACTTTACAGTTTTATACAAAACTATTTATATGCAGTGAATTTTAAAATGGCAATTTATTTTACACTGAAATAGATTGAAAATCATCTTTTATTTCAAGATGTCATGACGAGAGAGCTTCTAGGTGTTGCCTCTTTTCTTATGTTCTTGGGGTTTTTTTTGTGAGAGAAGTAACTCTTCTATATGATCTTCCAAATACATACTTGGATTAGAGACAGATAAAAACTTTAGCTATTGTAATTTCTTAATATTTTAACTTTTTGTAATGTGTTTGTGTATAGTAATATTTAATATTTTTAATTTTTAATATTTTTTCCTGGATCTTAAAGCAGGTAAGGCTATTGAAACCGAAAATACGAAGAGGAGACCCCCTTTTTCCAACTGCAGTGTAGACAGTGAACTTTTAGGTACTCTTTTCACAAAAAGCATTTAAGTAATTTATTTCCTCTTTGTTTCTATTGGATTCTTTTTTTTGTTGATGTGGAAAAAAGTCTTTATCTTAAGTAAAGGTTGAAGGATGTGTCAATACTTTCATTAAAAATTTGGTCCCAGTCCTAAAATGAACAAACCTGTGAATTGGTGAATTTTTAATCTTTTTTTAGCCTGGTTACAGATAAATGTTAATGCATTTGACAATGAGAAAATAAAATGAAAACCACGTGAAAACAAGCATCAGTGATATGTTTCTGAATAGTGTAACTTCTTATCACCAAAATGAATTCTGGGGACTCAAATACCAGATTATTTTAGAGGAAGAGAATGGATTTACTGTGAATTTGAGCTGATTGAACCACTTTCTGCTTTGTAGGTGTCAATCAGGTAATGGATGATGATGTACCTGAGGATGGTGTGAGGCAAAGGACAGCAGCAACCAAAGTTCCAGCACATCACAAGTCATTGGTAGTTGAGAGTGATGACAGAGCCCATGATCTTGACTCTGAACCAGTGTCTGTACCCAGTAAGTTCTTTTCCACAAAAACCCTCTCCTTAGATGTGCTTTGGATGTGATGCCTTACATATAGTTTGGAATTTTAGTGAAATTTGTGCTGCTTTGACTTCATTTTCACTTACTCTCCTCATACTTGTGACATCTCTTTTGCACTTTCATGCTAAATTTGCACACTGGAGCTTATTTACTCCCAAACCAGCAAAATGTCACTGCTTACCTACATTTGTATGTCAGGAGAAATCCCTTCTACCCTTCTTGTCCAGGAAAGTTTCATCTCTTTAAAGATCTTCTGTTCATTTTTATAGTTGTTTTCTGGGGTTTATGTCAAAAAGTGGCTCTGGAGTAACAGCAGGTGTTGGAGCTTTCACTGTTGGCTTTGTTTAAGCTTATTTTAAAAAGCAAGTAGCCTGCCTTCTTTCCTTCCTTGACTGTCATCTTTTGGAAGAGCAATCTGCATCCATGTCTGTCATTCCCTAGCAGGCAAGGTGTCCATGTAAATATTTACTACTTCAGGATGGGACAGTTTAGTACCACCCTCCTTATTTTTGCTGTGCAGTAATCTATCATCTGAAGTGATGATTTCTCTGCTGAAGAGCATCTTTCTAAAGTAATTTTTTTTTCCATCCCATCATCACCTATAGTTTCTCCTTCCTGGATAACAGAACACAACTCTAAGCCAAGGCAGAAGGTGATGTTCAGTCCCTCAGAAGCAGCTGGGAGGCCTCTGCAAGCATCAAGTCCTGTCACAGACAAAAAGCCTAAATGGACACCACCAGGTATGGGTGAGGCTGCAGCTATAGACACTTAAGTGTCTTAGTTGACTTAAGCTTTTAGCAATCTCTCCTAAAAGCAAACAAAAAATAAACTATTTCAAATGCCTGCTCTTTATATACACTGTATAAAGATTTTCTTCGAACAGATTTAAAAAAAAAAAGAGAGAAAGAAAGAAAAGCTACTATTGTAAAATAGGGTTATTTTACAACATTATCCTTAACTCCTTTATCTGCGTGGGGCTTGTAAAATGTTTTCCAAACTGTGGATTAGACCTTAATCAAAAGATCCTTTCATGTCCACTTCTCTCTTACTTAGCGCTTTCTTTATCTCTGGTATGTGCTAAATTACTATCTATTCTAAACAAAAAAATATTAAAATAATGGAGTATTTTA
Organism: Anthoscopus minutus; assembly: GCA_013399455.1. Lineage (NCBI taxonomy): Eukaryota > Metazoa > Chordata > Aves > Passeriformes > Paridae > Anthoscopus > Anthoscopus minutus. Next base: position 32,969 of record VWYI01026211.1, on the reverse strand, counting down.
GCTGCTCTGATAAAGCAAATGCTTAAAAGCTTTATTTTCTCAAGGGCTTTGAGCATCTTGCTGCTGACTTCTGATTCTTCTTTATATTGATTATTGATTTTTCTTTATATTTACTCTTATTTTCTGTCCACGGTTCTTTCTGTTTGGCTCCTTTCTCACAAGTCATCATTTCCCCATTGGAGCTGGGCTCAGTGTTTCTCTGTGGAGTGCCTGAAAATGCCCAGGACACTGGGAACAGTTGCCCAGTGTTGCTGCAGTGTGTGGCTGGGTAATTAACCTGTGCTCCATTCCTGCTGCACTGGCTCCCAGAGGGAAGAATCCTGGTGAGTGATTTCCACCTGCCTCTGTGGTTCAGACCTTTTTGCACTCTCTTCAGAATGCTGATTTTGTCCTGCTAGGAAAACTATTAGAAGACAACAGTCATACGATATTTTTTTCCCCTTTAAACTTCTAATACCTTCTTTTTGTTTTAAAATCATCTCCAGCTCCATCAGGAAGCAATAATGTGAAATGTGTTCCTGTTAAGTCACCTACTCACTGCCTTAGACTTGGCCTCTCCAGACTGGCAAGAGTCAAACCTCTCCATCCCAGTGCTACCAGCAGTTAAATGGTCAGCGACAATGTGCCACACAGAAAAAGACTGTGGAAAGGGTTTTGGTGATAAACAGAGAGTGGGCAGCATCCTGGAATCATCCATTTTGGAGGACCCTTGTTACAGATGTGTCTGATGTTAGGATGAGTTTTTATTCTGCAGATTGCTAGGCATCTTTAAGTACTACTGAATAATAACGTTATTTAATCAGTGACGTCTGGGCCACCAGCTTTTTGATGTACTATATTCAGAGACAGAGGTTTGTGATCATTTTAATTCTTTAATACCTAAATACTCCTGGCATTAACATAGTCTAGACAGCACTATGGTAGTATGAAAGATAAGGAAATGTTTTTTAGAATGTTATATTTAAAAAAAAAACTAAAATAAAATACTTTATGATATCTAACTGTATTCCTTGAGTTTATTAATTTTGAGGGTCACTTTAAATGTTGGTTGCAGTCTGGCAGATATTTTTGCCTGTATATGCTCTTAGTGGAAGTTAGCAGCATTAGTCAGGCTCAGACAATGAGGAATTTCCTTGGAGCTCCTGGGGCTTCATTGCGGATCATGATCCCATGATAAGGTGTTGCTTCCTGGAAGCAGCGACCTGGTTCAGGAAAGACACGGTGGCTACCCTTACTTGTCACTTGGGCCAATCACTCACAGACACCAATATGGTGGATGGTGCAGTGGCGTTTATTTCCTGTCTTCCTGGTCTTTTATGACCACGGCTCAATCCACCCACTTACATCATCATAGAACTTTTATTGGATAACTGAATGGGTAGGGGAGGAGCCCTATCTTTCCCATACAGCGCAATGGTCTTCCACATGGCTTTCCCTATCTAACCACAATAAGGTAGGGAGTTCTGTAAAGCAATGAAGTAATTGTTAGTAATTAATGAAACTGAGCTTTTACTAATCCACAGTGTCAATAATTTTCTATCTGAGCCTGTTGATTACAGTGGATGGCAGCAGATCCATTTCTCCCTGTATTACTTGTGATTCAGGGATTGCATTAACAGGGAGTATTATACAACTGTAGAATGGCTGGGGTTGGAAGGGACATTAAAGATCATCCAGTTCCACCCCCCTCACTATGAGTGGGGACACCCGGCACTATCCCAGATTTTTCAAAGCCTCATTCAGCCTGGCCTTGGACTCTTGTAGGGATGGGGCAGCCACAGCTGCTCTGGAAAAGCTGTGGCAGGGCCTCACCACCCTCACAGGGAACAATTTCTTCTTCATATCCAACCTGAACATCCTCTCTGTCAGTGTGAAGCCATTGCCCCTTGTCCTGTCAATCCAGGCCCTTGCTGCGAGTCTTTCTCCATCTTTCCTGTGGGGTCCCTTCAGGCACTGGGAGGCCACAATGAGGTCACCCCAAAGCCTTTTCTTCCCCAGGCTGAACAATCCCAATTCCCTGAGCCTTTCCTCCTAGCAGAGCTGCTTCATCCCTCTGATGCCCTTGGTGTCCCTGCTCTGGCCTGGCTCCAGCAGCTCCCTGTCCTTCCTGTGCTGGGATCCCAGAGCTGGATGCAGCCCTGCAGGGGGTCTCAGCAGAGCAGGGCAGAGAGGCAGAATCCCCCCTGCCCTGCTGCCCTAGGGCTCTGGGTACAGCCGAGCACAGGGGAGTTCTGGGTTGGGGCAGGGCCAACTCTCACCCACAGCACCCCCAGGTCCTCCCAGGGCTGCTCCCTGTGCCTATCCCAGCCTGGATTGATCCCAGGGGTTGTCCTGACCCAGGTATAGCACCAGCACCTGTTCTTATTAAAGCCCATGAGATTCCCGTGGACCATGTCTGGAGCCTGTCCAGGTCCCTCTTATCCTTCAGGTATTACCTATGCTTTTGCAAAGCCTTCTGTTAATGGTTTCACCAATTCCTTGCAGATTGGTTGTCTGTTTGCTCTTGATGCATTATCAGTCAGGTTATCATAAGACAAAGTTCACTGTTCCAGCTTTCATTATTTCTGAAGAAAACAGAATTTAGTTTTGATTCAGAAACTCTTAGGTGTGTGATTATTTCCTTCTGTTACTCAAAAGGTCCAAAACCTTAATTTCCCAGGTCTATATTGTTTATTCTCAGATATCCTGTTAATATGAAAATCTGTACCTTTAAAGTGGCCAAATAATAAAGATGTGTCTTAATGCTTATTCAGAGATATGTGATTTAAAAAGGGAAACAAATCTTTTCCCATTATTTTTCTAACAGAAGCAAAAATGCCCAAATGCCATTTCCTGAGATCAGTTGCATCAGGAATTCCATAAACTGCTTTTTAATTTTCAGCAGAGGGGTTGGGTGTAATTTGCTCTAAGCAGATTAATTTATTCTGCTTTTCATGTCAGATCACTTTTGTTGTCCTAACTTTTGTTAACCCAACAAACTCAAAGTATATCAGTGCAAACCACAAAGATGAAAACAGGATGCTACCACTTCTGGTGACCCTCTGTGTTAGCGTTCAGGAACACACATAATCATAGATTGATTATATGCAAGTTCTTTATTGAAGTGCACAGGAACTAGGGGTATCAGCAACCCAAATCTAGCTCTGTCGTTTTTGTCCAAAGAGCTCATATTTATACAATTTCAGCTGTAGCAGTAATCACTTATAACAACTTTATCAGTATTGCTTCATTAATGAATCTTCATGAGCTTTATTGATACTGCTTCATGAGAGTTAGCTCATCCTTGTACTAACATGTACGAATCTTATCTCTGGGTGGGTATCTTGGAGACCCCAAGTACCAGTTCCCTTTACCGTAAACATTTCAACTTGCCAGGCCATCCCTAGTACCAAACATTCTTGCAGCCCACTTTTACATGATTTTAAGAAACATTTTCCGAAACATTTAACCCCATAGTAACATCTCTACAAAACCCTGCTTTTTGCATTTCAAACACTTTGTCGTGTTGCTTACAAAGAATTTCTGGTCTGTCTCCACTCAGATGTGACATTGTTCTCTTGAGAGGAAGCCAAAAAGCTGTGATGAAAAAAAAAAGAACTTTTTTGAGGCGAGGCTGTTTCTGCTGTGCTGGATCTGTTCTCACACCTCCAATATTTACAACACTTGTGTACATTTAAATGAAGACTTGGAGCATGAGTTGTTCTCGTACATTTGGGATATTAAGAAGCTGAAATTTCTTTTTCTTGGATTTTGTATTTTTCCCTGTTGTTTAGGGTTTTTTGAATTGTTTTTGGATGTAACTGAAAAATTAACGGTTAGTTTTTTCTAGCCTAAATTGAATAAGAGCATGGAAGGACTTAACTAGCCTTCAGTGTAAAAGAATCTACATGGTCCTTAGTGTATTAAAGCTCTGTTAAATGCTCAGGCATCTCAATTCCTTCACCAAATTCTTTTTCATCCTGACAGCCCTTGGGGACATTTACAATACTCCAATATACAAAGAAATGATGAGAAATAGAACTGATTGAAACCCAGATGATATTTATCTGGTTAGTGATAGACCATCTTGTAGAGCCAAGGATGACAGATTCTCCTTCTGTTTGCCTCCTTGAACAGATGAGAGATTTACTTGGGTGTTACACATTTTTTTAAATTCCAGTAAATCTCTGTAAATCTTGCTTTCATTTTATTATCTTTGCAGGTTTCATTAAGCAGAAGATTCTAAAGCGTTATGATCAAGAAGTTATTTCACAAATACCTTGTAAACCCCATCCCAGCATAAAGGTTAGTAGATAGGTGCATATTTCTTAGAGTGTTAAAAGTCTCTAACTACGTAAGAAGTCAACATTAGAGGGCATAATAATATCAAGTTATCATTCTAGTGCAGTAGAGCTATGTGGCTATCACTTGTATTTGCAAAGTGTTTGCATATTAAAAGGTCAGATGACAAGTGTGAGCAAAATATCAAGAAGAGAAAAAAAGGAATTTAATAAACCTTAAGCATCTTAACTTTTGTCAAGTATTTTCAAGAACACAGCTGCACTCTGATTCATTTTCACAGATCAGTGACTTAATAATGTTAGTAGGTATTTCTTTCATTATTTCATTCATTTATAAACTTTAACATACAGTTATTTTCCAGATGTTTGCTATAATTTTTCTCAAGTGTAAGTTAGCCCCTCCCTGGGTAGAAGACATGTTGATACAATTTGTGAGTGAGGTTCAGCTGCTTCAGAGTCTGTCACACTTTCATAGGAACAGAGTTGCCTGTAAGTCAGAAAATGTAAGAATGGGCAAATCTTACTCAGCCATGTGAGGCACATCTGGAGAGCTGTGTCTAGCTCTGGGCTCCTCAGCACAGCAGGGACAGGGAGCTCCTGGAACAGGGCCAGCAGAGGCTGTGGAGATGATTTAGGGCCTGGAGCAGGGAAAGGCTGAGGGACCTGAGGCTGTCCAGCCTCGAGAGGAGCCCGTCCAGCCTCGAGAGGAGCCCCAGCTGAGAGGGGCCCTCAGCCCTGGGTGTCTCTTTCTGTAGGGAGGACTCTGAGCAGGGCTCTGTTCTGGGGGCCCAGCAATGGCACCAGAGGAACAGGAACTGATCCCAGGAAGTTTCACCTGGATGTGAGGCAGAACTTCTGTCCTAAGCAGTGACTGAGTCCAGAGAGGGTGTGAAGTCTCCTCACTGGGCATATTCCAGAACCATCTGGACACAATCTTGTGCCCTGTGCTCTGGGATGGCCCTGCTAGAACAGGAAGGTGGGACAAGATGACCCACTGGACCCTTCCAGCCTGACCATTTTTTCTGGGATTCCATGGTCTTCCCCATCATATATAAGTGAGGAAAAGGGATGCATTCAGGACAACAAAGTTAGGAGAGCTGCATAAACCCCAGTAGATGGAGGCATAAATGGAACTCCCCAGGAGCTTAGAATGCTACGGTACTTCCCTGTATTCAAAATAGGCAGCAATTGGCCGGTTTTGAGGAAGAATTTCTTCACAGAAAGGGTGATTGGACATTGGAATAGGCTGCAGAGGAAGGTGGTGGAGTCACTGTCCTTGTGAGGGTGTTGAGGACCTGGCACAGGCTTCCCAGAGAACCTGTGACTGCCCCGTCCCTGGCAGTGTCCAAGGCCAGGCTGGATGGGGCTCTGAGCAGCCCGGGATAGTGGAAGGTGTCCTTGCCTAAGGTGGGGAAGTGGAACTGGATGGGCTTTAAGGACCTTTCCTACACAAACCATTCCATGATTCTTTGAGTATTATGATGAACCTGCTGTGTCCTCACACACATGGATACAGAGTTTTAGTGCACATCATCATACTCACAGGAAAGAATTTCTTCATAATATGCAATCTAAACCTACTCTCTTTCAATTTTAAGCCTTTCCCCCTTGTCCTGTCACTCCATGCTCTTGTAAATAACTGATAAGTCTAGAAGTCCTGCAGTGATTTTAGGTAGAACTCAATTCCCTTGTAAAAAATGTTTGCTTTGACTGTGTTCACATGGCTATGGAGATGCAACCATGAAGCTGCTGACACGTTTTGTTAAGGCAGGCCAGCTGTTTTACTTGAGAGAAACACCATTAAAGTGGAACTTTTTAAGCTCATTTTCCTGCCGTGTTGATAGGTTCTGGTGTTCCCACCCATTCTACCTGTATTTCCACCTGCACAGAGTCTGTTCTAGGAAGGCTGAATCTTGCCCATAAATCAAGGGCAGATGAGATATATTAACCCAGAGTTGGCTGCAGTTAGGCTACCCGCAAAGGAACTGCAAATGTGGAGAGCTGCCAAAGATCCTGGGAACATTGAAACCAGCAAGCGAGATATGTAGCATTGAATAGTTTGGAAGTGATCATTTTAAGAAGAATCATGGCCAGTAGGAGATGTGTTTTCCACCTCTGATTTGGGTAGGGGGTTGTGTATGGAATAAGGTCTGATTCTCCCCATCCGTCACCTTTGTGTCCTATTTTCATTACCCCAGTGAGGTTGCACTAAGTGATAATGGAGAACACATTCCCTGCTGTCCCCTTTGGAGCTTGTCTGAGATCAGCTTCTCATTCCACTTTCCTCATTTGCTTTGATTCATCTTTCTTGCCAAAGAAATTTGGAGGCAGATTTTTCCAGCTGCTCCCAAAAGAGTGGAAGTGTGTTATTGAAGTTGATGGGAAGCATTCTGTCCTCCACACTTCACAGTCTGTTCCTAAATGGGAACACTGCCTAACTCCCAAATTTTATCTATCATTCCTGAGACGTTACCCAGCGCATACTGCAGTTGCTCCTCTGTACACTCTTCTTCTGTGCAAAGGAAAAAAATGGATTTATGAGAAAATTTTGCCTTTGCTATGATTTATTACTGTCTTGATAATGGCATTAGTTTGCACTCTGTAGCTGAACATGCGAGGAGGTCTTACACAGGGTGTAAAGTGAGTGTTGTTGTGCAAAGAGTGCAACAAGGCTGTGGTAACACGTGAAAACACAGGGCTGGTGTGGTGAGAGTAGCACTGCAATATCACTGTCGCAGAGTTGTTTAGATTTGAAGCCACTGCTTGAGATCCTCTGCTTTAATTCTAATTATTCTTTGTACAGTAATGTATATGAAATGTAGTTCTCTTTTGAAATCTTCCTAATATTCTGAGAATTTATAATGCACGTTAGCAAAGTACTATTAAAATATTTTCTACAAATAATAGAAAGCTCTTTTAATAATACATATTTCCCCTGCAACACCACTGGGGATGATTTCTGACAAATACCTCCTCCCAAAAGAGAAAGAGAGGCAAAATATATCTACTATTTAATTAATGACAACAATACATATGTGCCAGGCATGGACTTTTGACCCATTTATCATCAATATATTGAGAATACTATATTAAAATTCAGCATATGTGCATACTGAGATAGATAATGTACATACTGAGATAGATATGTAGAGAGTGAGTCCTGTGAGGAGTGGCTGGGGGTGTTTAGCCTGAAGAAAAGGAGGCCAAGCGCATTATTCAAAACATACATGAGTACACAGCATGTGAAATGCAATCAGCAGCTTGAATCCCTGGCGTTTCTAGTACTCTCCACTGGCTGGGGGCAGGAAGATGTGGACCACAGTGAGCCACTGCACCAGGCATGCATCTGCACTCCTGATATGCCCAAGTGACTGCAGCATTCCTGAAAACTGGCTTTTGGTCTGTGCAGCTAAATGTAGACATCTTGCAAGAGCTAAAAGTAGATTCTAGCAGAAGGCTGTCCAGCCTCCCTAAACAAAATCCCCTGGGCTTCATAGCCCTCGCAAGAAGACAGAACCATCCAAAACCCTCAGAGCTAAAGAAAAATGTAGGCATAGGGATATGCCTGGAAGGTGCATCCTGCCTTTGCATATTTCCATGTAATCAATGTATCTATTTTTATTCTGTTCAGAAACCTATGGATAGTACTGTCTTTATATGTTTTTTTAGTAGGAGCCTTGTAATTGTTGTTGTGATGACTGAGGTTAAAAGTGAAATGATGTTTGGAGATAGAGGTGATTTCTTTCATAAGCCTAATTCAAAATGTTGAGAAACCATAGACTTACTAATTTTTTTACTTGCTATTATTGTTTGTGCTGTTTGGTTGATTTTCTTTCCTTTTTCTGGTAACAACTAGGCAGTTCACTTACAGATACAAAGTCTATTCCTGTATTTATAACCACTCGTTCTGATTACATTTGTCATATGCCTTTTCTATTAAATGATTCACTGGAACTTTCATATCAAACTGGTTTTCCTTCTGTGTGGAATTGGGATTGTGCAGCCTGAAGAAGAGAAGCCTTTGGGATGACCTCATAGTGGCCTCCCAGGGCCTGAAGGGAGCCCACGGGAAAAATGGAGACTCGTGGCAAGGGCCTGGAATGACAGGACAAGGGGCAATGGCTTCACATAGACAGAGAGCAGGGCTAGATGGGATATGAGGAAGAAATTGTTCCCTGTGAGGGTGGTGAGGCCCTGGCACAGGTTGCCCAGAGAAGTTGTGGCTGCTCCATCCCTGGAAGAGTTCAAGGCCAGGTTGGATGGGGCTTGGACCAACCTGGGATAGTGGAAGGTATCCCTGCTTATGGCAAGGGGGTAGAACTGGATGATCTTTAAGGCCCCTTCCAGACTATGCCATGTTTAAAAAAGAAAATCCAATTTAAAGATTTCTTTCATCTTTTTGTAATTCCAAGCCCACTATGGCTTTATTGTTTTAAGGCTGGCATTGGTCCTCTGTTTTTAAAACATTTTTCTTTCACTTTAGTAAAATTTGTGTCTGCATTTTTTCTGCCTTTTTTTAAAAAATATGAAGTGATTTATCATTCTCATAAGAAAAGTAAAAGAAAATAGGGAATTGAGACTAAGCATTAGATATTTCCCCATGGAGTCTGTCAGGAATACTTGAATAAATGACCACTGAGATCAGTTCCTTTAATATTCCAGCTGAGGATGCTCCAGCTGCAGGAATTTTGCTGATGGAATATTTAAGGGGTCCATAAAGGATTAGGGTGTAAACAGAGACAGGACTACCTAGAAACACTCATTCCAAGGTTGCCAAAAGTTCTTAGTGCTAAGAGGGAGCTGTGAGTGTGGTGCTCAGGGGCACTGCTGGGATTCTCAGTAACACTGGGAATTACCTTAGATTTACCCTTATTAAATAGTTCATGTTCAGAGCAGGTGCGCTAAAGCTACAGCTATGTCTTTGGAAAAGAATTTAAAAACAGAAGGAAGGAAAGCAAAGCAAATGAGGCACCCCAGGGGATGGGTTTGCAGTGCTGCTGAGCCTAATTGACAAACATACTGTGCTGGTGTAAACTCCTCGAAGACTTCATAGAGCTTCAGCTTCTCAGTTCAGCTCAACTGAGTTTGTGTCATTGCTGGGGAACATGGTAAAACAACCTGGGACTTGATTCCAGCCAGCTTCACCCTAAAAATCATCAATCAGCCCAAGCTTTTACTCACAGAGTGACAGAGGTTGGTTAAGATTAACTGCAGTGTCAGGTTTAAATCACAAAGAGAACAATTTAATGGAGACAGATTTAAAACACAGAGCTTTGTCATTATGGGAAAAGCAAGAAAGGAGCAGTGAGAGCTGCTGTGATTTCAGCTTCTTGAGTAACTCTTGTTTACAAGTGAGAAGAAATAAAAGAGCCCAGTCTAAGGTAATCATGGTTGCCTTTTTTTAAATTGTTTGATGTAGAAATGTTTGTATTAGGTTGTGACGTATCTGTTGTGAGGAACTGAAAATAAACAGAAAGAAGATAGTTTGGTGCATTGTACCATCTGTCATTAATTCCATATGATATTTTTATTGCATTAACCATTATTTAAATTTCTTTGGAAAAGCAGAATTAAGGTGTGTGATACTTGAGACTGTCCTGTGCAGAGCTTCAGTGATCCTTGTGGGTCCCTTCCAGCTCAGGATAATCTATGAATCTATGATTTTGTGATGACAATTCTTAATGAAAGCAGTATCATTACTATTGCTGCAAAGATAAGAAATTAACATTTTTAAATTACAGGGTATCTTACAGGTTTCTGCATAAATAATAAGCAAATAATTAATTTAGAGAATCTCAGAGTACCTAGGGTTCTGCAAAAGATTCTATATTGACCTGGTTTAAGTGAAAGGCTTTGTGGTATATTACAAATCTATGCATACTGTAGACAGTCTATTTTTTATTTTAGAGGAAAAGAAAAATACTCTATAGAAATACTTACAGTGAGTTGCATTACTCTTAGAAAAATGTAGGACTTTTGATTTCAAACTCTGTTTCTAAGTTTTAAACTGACATTTGGTGCTTTTGTTTAAAGTGGCTTTCTGGAGAAAAATCCCTGTGAATGGTCACTCATTGCTGAGGTACTGATTTCATACAATGTAATCCCTGTAAAGTGATGAGGTTGGGAAATTATTTCCCTGGTTGTCCTCTTCAGCGGGCATAATTTAGGAAGCCTAGTTGAATGCACAGGTGAATGTGTGATGTCAGTAGGATTTGGGGAGGTTTTTGGTAACTAATTATGAACTACACAAGGATTGAGAGGCCTGGGTTCTCTTGGATCGGCCTCCAGCTTCCACTTCCAGGCAGCACAGGGTTAAAACAGGCTCTCTCCACATTTCTCCTGCAAATGAGTAGAAACAGATGGAGCTCTTTCTTGAAGGGAAGTTCTTGCAAAGCTTTCAGAGCTTGACAGGCAAGCCAAAAATCCTTTTCCATCATGATAATGATCACAATGTTACCAGGCCCTGCATCACCAGCTGCGCCAGCAAGAGGATTGTCCTGCTCTGCTCTGGGCTGGGTTGGCCTCACCTTGAATATTTTTTTGTGGTTTTGGGCACTGCAATATAAGAATAATCTAAAGCTGTTAGAGAGCATCCAAAGTAGGGTTTTGGAGACTGTAAGGGCCTGGAGGTGAAGCCACATGAGGGATGGCTGAGGGTTCTGGGTCTGTTCAGCTGGAGAAGAGCAGACTGAGGTGAGAGCTCACAGCACTTCTGCAGCTTCCTCACGAGGGGAAGAGGAGGGGCAGGCCCTGATCTCTGCTCTGTGTGACAGGGACAGGACCTGAAGGAACAGCTGGGTCTGTGTCAGGGGAGGGTTAGGGTGGCTATCAGGGAAAGGTTCTTCCCCCAGAGGGTGCTGGGGCACTGAACAGGCTCCCCAAGGAATGGTCATGGCCCCAAGGCTGCCAGAGCTCCAGGAATGTTTGGACAGTGCTCTCAGGGATACACAGCGTGGGATTTGTTGGCGTGTCTGTGCAGGGGCATGAGTTGGACTGGATGATCCTTGTGGGTCCTTTCCAACTCAGGATATTCTGTGATGTGTATCTATGATATAATCAATTTTTTTTTTGCCTATGACTTTTCATCATATGTAGACCTACATTTCATCTGTGCACCCCACTTGATTTAAATCAGCTTATCTGGTTCATGTCCAATTCCTGCTTCTCATGTGATTCCTCTTCAGTTTGTGAGTCCAGGAATAACCATATTTTCTCTTCTTGGAATAGTCCTGAGAACAGATTGATGCATTAGAAAAATTAGTTGGAGCACTGATTTCTGGGCTGTCATTTCTTTGGCCAGTCTGTTTTCTAGAAATCATGATGTTTCTGGGGTCATTTTGGCTTTATACCCTCAGAGAGCTGTTTGGAAAATCCCCATGTCCTCAAATTCTATTTGAATTCAGTCAAGGACACTTACTCAGATGTTAGGAATTATCTCAAAAGGTTCTGGCAATTACATCCTTAGCAACACAGTGCCTTAATTGCCTCCTATGTAAAATTACATTCATAATTCTTATACAGCTACCAAACACATTTAGAACAAACAACGTTGTAATTTTTTTTTTCTTGTTTGCTAGGAGAAAGAGCAGATCTTAACTGTGGTGGGAATTGTTAATAAAGAGCCAGTTTACTAGTAACTTATTTAAATGTTAGAATCATGACTTTATAATATCCCAGGCTTTTACACTCTTCTGTGGAAGAAACATTCTAAAGGAGCCAGAACCCGTGACTGGCTCTTCTATTTCTATCAGACGTGGACTGTTTGGTTCATCTGGTGGGTTCTTTGCCCAAGTAAATATATGCAAAACCTTAAATCACCCATTCCCTTTGCACTGATTTTGCAAAAGGCAAAAAGCATACTTCCTATGCTTTATTAGAGCAAATAAAGCAGGATTGGTTTAAGAAGTTTTCTGTCAACACCACTCATATTGGGAATTTGGTATTTATCTTCCCTGGTTCAGCCTGCAGTGGCAGCATTGGACATTTCCTGTGGCACTGCTCAAGCTTGGACGGATGCCGCAGCACAGCACTGAGACAGGGCTCAGTTCATTGTTTCTCTGTGCTTATTGCCCTCACTTAGATCAGGAAGGCTGTAGTGCAGAAGTAGCAGAGTAAAAGCTAAAAAGAGTAGAATTAATCTAATTCTAGGGATGTAAAAGTTTGAGATATCTAGTCTACATTATTGGAACAGGCTCCTTCTCAAGACAAGCCAATAAAAAGACAGGTTTACCTTGAATGTTTGGCTAGAATGGAATGAATTCTCTCCCCACTCCATGATGCAGGGGATTTTCTTTGCAAGGAAAGCTCTTTAATTTCCTTTACCACTAATACTATTCTGCTTCACAGAAATGCTGCCCAAATTTGCTAAAGATGTTGTCTGTGTGATCATCACAGGCAGTGATCACATCCATAAGGAATTTATGTACTATTGCACTTAGCTCCATTAATTAAATGTCTTTCAGAATTGGGTAATTAAAAAAAATGGGTTACAATGATCATATATTTTTCCTTCAAACTTTAAAAAACTGCTTTGAAATTAATAGCTGAAACATTTTATATACTGCTTTTTACTTCAATGTAGCATGACTGAAACTTAGAAAGAATTGTGGCAAGTTTCTCTTGCTCTGAGACTATTGTTGAGAAATGGAGGAGAAAACTGTTTTCAATGTCTTATGTCATCAAAAATTAATTGGTCCTTTTTAGATAAATTACAAAAAAATGATCCTGAAGGTTGTTTTTATTCCTGCATGACTTATCACAGCAAATTTGAATATGTTTACAAGAATGTAATAAAGTTATGAGGAGAGAAAACACTACTAAGAAAGGAAATAAAGAAAATAAAGTAGTGGATGTTCTTCTAAATGGGAGATGGCTGAAACACAGGCAGATCTGTATTTCACTCCTTTCTGTGGAGGCTATCCTGGGTCTGCTAATGGAGAAGAGACAGGGCCTGGAGTGACAGGATAAGGGGGAATCGATTCCCACTGAGGGTTTAGATGGGATTTTTGGGAAGAAATGCTTTGCTGTGGTGGTGGTGAGGCCCTGGCACAGGTTGCCTAGAGAATCTGTGGCTGCCCCATCCCTGGAAGAGTCTAGGCTTAGGCTGGCCAAGGCTTGGAGCAACTTAGGATAGTAGAAGGTGTCCCTACCCATGGCAGGGGTTTAGAATGAGATGGGCTTTAAGGTCTCTTCCAACCCCAGCCATTCTAGGACTCTGTGACTGGCATGTCTACCCTGATGACACAACAGACTGAGTGGTTATTTGATGAGAAAATGAGAAGGTTCTCTTACACATAAGGTTTATAATACTGGGGAGGATTTGTTGCTTAGAGAGTTGCCAAGCTGACTGAATGGAACAGTAAAAGTGGTGGAAGTGGGAGCAATGTGCCTTTTAGGAAGGTGCAGCCCAGCAATTACATGAGGAAAGGCTTTGCAGAGACCACCATGGATGCAAGGGAGTAACTTTGTCCTTTGACCATTCCAGCAGCATCTGTAAAAGCAGCAGCCTTCAGTGGGTAAGCATGTATTTCCTCCTTGAAAACTCTGATTTCTGAGTGAAAGCAGAACTATTCTGGGTTGTTGACAGATTTCAGACCAGCAGGGAACATGCCATTCTTTGGCTGTATGAAGGAGGAGAGCACACTGTATTTTTGCTTTAGATATTCCCCTAAGACAGCTGGGGAATTAGGGACGCCTCCATCAGTGTCCCATCAAAAATGCACAGCATCCAAAGGACTAAAAGGAAGGACAGGAAGGCAGCTAAGCTCTGTTTCATTATCCACACCAAAATAATCCATACACTCATTATCCCACAGGGCAGAGCAGCTCTGTACTGATGCCCTCAAGAACCACAGACCAAGGTGCCATAGTTATGTCATATAATCCCTAACGAAAAACCAACCCTTGAGGAATTAATTAATTTTCATTTTCCAGTCTGTCAGTCTTGTCAAAGAGATTTGGCTCACTGTATAGCAAGGTCACTGTGACAAATTTTGACAAAATCCAAATTCAAGTGTTTTTTGGTTTCACAAGCACATGAGCTCAGTGAGAAAGAACAGACTGAGATGACAAGGAGAACAGCCAATCCTGTTATATTTGTCTTTCTTATTACTGACTTGCCGTGATAAATATGGAAAATTATATTTGGCTAGAAGGAGGCTGAGAAAGCGAACAGATGGCCACCAAAAGAATACTAGAGCAGCTAATAGTCACTGGCATATTTCCGGGAGAAAAATTTAAATCTGAAGCCAAGCAGAAGCACTATCCATTTTTTTCTGCTCAGGGCACTGTGCATGGAGTTGCTCCTGCTATGCTCTGACTAGATGAAGGTGGGCTTCTTGAAATGCCTTCGCTGAATGGAATAAACAGCTCTTATCCTGCACTTAACAGCTCTTGCAGCAATGCTGACAGAAATAGTTGACAAGGTGGGGAAAATGCTTGTGTTTCTACTGTATTTTGAGTGAAAGAGTGTATTTGCTATGGATTTTTAATGCGTTGCATGATTTAGCACCTGTGTTGTATTCTCTCCATGTATTCTACAGGCTTCATTCAGTTTTGAGAACCGAGGGAAGAGAATGCCTATGTGAATGAGGAGACAATGGGGTCTTTATTTTACGTAGCTGTGTATTTAAAACTTTCCAAAATTTTAATACATTTCTGATCTCTATGGTTAACATGGTACTGAAAAGATACTCTGATATTTTGAGAATTACGAAAGTCTGTCGTGATGTCTGATTTTACAGAATGCTGTAAACCTAAAACTTTGTGACTGTGGGCTAGGTGGTGGATGAGGACGTTGTTCTGTTTCTTTGGTGGTAACTGGAATGAGCAAGGTGATCCAGGATTTGAAAGGCTGGAATAGCAGGAGATGATGGTCTGGGATTGCAGCACTGGAGCTGTAGGACAAGGCTGAGTATCACAGGAGCAGAGAAACCAGGAATGAAATTGAGTGGAATAGTAACAGTTGCTGCAGTTTTTCTTTGGAGTGCATATGCCAGAACGAACCTAGCCACAACAGCTCAGCTGCAGAGCCCATAGGGCAACTCCAGGGTTTTGACAGAGCAGCTCTGCTGGGTCACCTGGATCAAGACCATCAAATAAAGCCACTGTGTGGATTGTCTAATAAATCCACCTGCTCCCCATTCAGCCACCAGCAGGACTGGCGTAGACACAGATCAGTTTTTCTACAAATAAAAGTTTATGTTATTTACCCATTTGGGGGAATTTTATGAAGGTCGGTCACTTACTGATTTTTTGGTTTCCCTAAAGAGTGATAAATCCTTAGTAAGTAGGTTTTGAGAAAGGGGGACAAAGAGGATTACATATATCCATGGTTTAAAAAAGGCATGGACTGGTTTTGCTTTTGCACTGTAGAAGGAGAAATGTCCACCTCAAAATCTTGTTAATCTTTCCTCACTGAATGGAAACTAAATGCATTCCAAATTTTGGCAGCAAGTCTTGGAGCCCACTCACCTTCTTCCTTAGCTCTTGCTCGGTTTTAAAGACGTTTTTTGAATTTTTCATGTTCTGTTAGTAAATCTACTTTAAAAAATTTAGTAATGTAGACATAACTGCTAGCTTTTAAAAAGTATTGCTAAGAAATAAAATGCCATTTTGGAGTGAAGATTCTGCAGTCTGCGCAGGTATGTGAAGTCATTGTTTCCTTAGTTTTCAGTGATAGCTTTTTCTCTATAGAATCGTGGCCTTATATTGACTTGTAGATAAAAAAACATGAAGCTGTTAAGAAACTACCTTTAAATGAAATGTAATATTTTCCTCAGCTCCAGAAGCTGAAATTTATAGCTTGCTGGGAATGAAATATGAATGAAGTGTGAAGAAAAAGTATAACATGCACTAAACTTAATAGTCTTACTAAGAGCTGGGCTGATATAATTAGTAGAGTTTTGAATGTGAATCCCAGACTCATAACAATCCCACCTTCATAACAAATGTGACTGTCCCTTGAAATGCAAGTTACGTAGATTGCATGAGAAGATTGTCCGTAGTTGTCTGGAAAAATTTTCTGGCATTGAGTTTTCCATGAAATCATCATCTAAAGAAATTCATACAAGGATATTTGGTGCTCTGGGCAAGCTGTGTCATTCTCCAGGACACTCTTGTTTAGGATGCAGTAGTCTAGTGGCCCTCTTCTGTGGCATTTGTTGTGCTGGCGCTGAAAATATTTTTGATTTACAGCATGTGATCCCTTACCCTTGGCTGGGTGATCTCCAGTTCCAAAGATGGAAATTATTGTGTCCAGCAAAGATATGTTTAAGTACTTATCCCTTTCTTGCTATTCTCCTGTGCTTCACAGCCACCCATGACTCTTCATCTCAAACCAGAGCTGTTCTTAGTTTGTTCTAAATCTGAAGTTTTCCCTTGCGGAAGGGTTTGCTTATTCATTTGTGAACAGGAAGAGCACACACAGAGCACAGTTTTCTGAAGGGCAGTTTCCAGCTGGTCTGCCCAGCTTAAGTGGTGTCTTCTTGGCTGATGATGAGACAGCTGAACTTGTCAAAGGGCAGCATTTCCTCCATGTGGTCGAGTAGATCTGTACAGTTTTATCTCCATATTTAGTTTGGAAAAATCTTTTAGAGTCTCTAATTCAAGTATATATGCAAGGATGGATATACCATAGCCTCTGGACTCAGCTGAGAGGAGGCCATCAAGATGATCAAAAGAGTGGAGCAGCTCTGCTGGGAGGAAAGACTCAGGGAATTGGAATTGTGCAGCCTGGGGCAACCTCATTGTGGTCTTGCAGTGCCTGAAGGGAGCCCACAGGAAAGATGGAGAGAGTCTCTTGACAAGGGCCTGGAGTGACAGGAGAAGGGGCAATGGCTTCACACTGACAGAGAGCAGGATATGAGGAAGAAATTGTTCCCAGTGAGGGTGGTGAGACCATGACACAGGTTGTCTGAGAGAGGCTATGGATGCCTGGAACCTGGGGCTCTGAGCAACCTGGTCTGGTGGAAAGTGTCCCTGCCCTTGGCAGGGATTGGAACTGCTTGGTTTTTATGGTCTTTTACAACACAAACCAGTCTGTGCTTCTGCTCAGGGCAGGATATGCCAGAGCCACTGTTGAGGTGTGTCCAGTTTGATCTCCCTGTTTGTAGCAATGCTAATGTGCCCTGCATATATCAAGGCCGCATTCTGTGTGTGTGTATCTGTTTGCATGCAAGCATCCCTCACCCACTACAGCTTTTATATATGTGTGTGGCTTTGGCTATATCTATGTCTATATATGGATATCTGCAGTGTAGTGGCGCAGGTGCAGCATCTAATCTGAGCTGTCCCTGCTTCTTCCAGGCTCTCTTTCAGGAGCTTTTTTGACCAAACCCAGTGGGGTTCACTCCAGCCTATAGAGCAGAGCTCCAGTCTGCTTTAGGCACAGGTTTTTCGCAGCGCAAATTAGCCTAAAGATTTCTTCATTCCATTGCAGTTTGTTATTGTGCAGAAATCTACAATGCTACTTTGCATGTTTATTTAAAAACTACTGAAAACACCAGCAAACTCTTTAAACTGGTGAGCTGCTTAGCATTTTCCCTATGGGTGTTTTGTATTTATTGCTAATACTATCTGCCCATTGGAGGCACTGGGGTGTTTTCCATATTGAAGTAAACTTAAACCCTTTTAGATTTTGTTTCTATAAAATCTGAATCAGTTTAATGCTGCTTTTATCTACAATCTACCTCATGAGGCAGTTTAAACTTGTCCTTCCAAGCAGACTCATTGCCAGCTTCCAAGTACATATTTAGGGGTGGCAGAGGCCCTCCTTTCTTTCCCCTTGGCTGAGCACAGGGGCACACCAAGCATCTGAGAAGCATAATAACAAAATAAACTGTCTCTGCCCCAGCCCACAAAACAGCTGCTCAACTGAGAAAGGCACTGTCAGAGTGCAATGTGTTTTCAGCAGCTTTTGTGGCCCTCTCACACCCTGTGTTGGCACAGGCATTGCCACAAAGGAGGGAAACATAGAAACCATGCAGGGATTCTATATTTGTTTTTTCCTCAAGAATAATTTTTATTAAAGCCTTGTTTCATGTTTGCAGTCTTCCCATGTGGATGCTTTTTCTCAGTCTCAGCTGACTGTTCAAGAGAGGGATCATCTGGGCTCTAACAGAGTTTTCCATCGGGTATGTGACTCTTCAGCTGACTTCAAAAATACCCGAATGCTTGTTTTTTAAGTGATCTCTTACAGTAAATGAATATAGGCAAAGGCAAGTCCTCTATTCCCTGTCCTCCTTCTTTTCCCCTGTGGCTGTATGACTGTCCCAAAAGCCTGCAAGTTTTTTGGTTTCACTGTTTTCTGTAGCATTTGAGGCATTTCTTCTGCAAATCCTTCTGCCAAGAACCTTTAGGTTCTTGAAGCTTTCAGGAAAAGTCCACTGGAATCTGAATTCTAAGGTTTTAAAGGCTATTCCACAGTATTGGAATAAAAAACATACTCACTGAAGTTGATTGGCTTGAAAGCATTGCTCCTTTGCTTTTGGAGAAAATATCAAACCTCACCTTTTTTGTCAAAAGCTTGCCAAATATGTTTCTATGCTTCCCTGAAGAGAAAAATTTCACAGGTTTATGTGGATTGTAGCTTTAGCTCTCTGGACCTTATTCTGTATTTCACAGTGCACAGCTGATCTATTTCAGAATGATTTCAAATTTTTTTATTATTATTTAACAAAGAAATAGTCTGCCTGAAAGAGTTTTCTTTACTGCTAAAAGTGTGACTTTTCTGACTTGAGATATTGAAGACGCTGATAAAAGACATACAAGACATTCATAAAGCTGTGCCCTTAAATGACTGTCATATTCATTAATGAATGATATAGAAGTGTTTTGCAAATAATAAATGGGAGAAATCAGAAAGGACTAGTAATCCTGGATTATTTAAATGAGCATAAGCATTTATTTTTGAGCAAAGTTTCCTGAGAGCTTGCCTTTTCCTCACTAATAAGGATTGCAAGAGAGGGGCCCAGTCAAACTGAGCTCCATAGGAAATGAGAGGGAAGGAAATATGGAGAAACCAGTGCAGGGAAGACTTCCCACTGTGTCCACCCCTGGTGTTTGGCAGCAGTCCAGTCCCATTTCCTCTTCTACCATTGACACTTCATGCCTACTTATTACCTTATGTGGGCTTTATTTTCCCCGTTTGCTGGAGTCCTGCTGCCTGGAACAGCTGCTGGGTTTCCAAACTCAACCACCCTTTGCAGCTGAAGCACTAGCTGCTCTGATGCCTTATGGAAGTGTTCTTGTGAGGAATCTCATTCCTTAAATTGTGCTGGATTGCCTGGAAAACCTCCTGCTGCGCATTTGTACAGCTGGAGCTGCCTTAGCATCTGCTCATTTCCTCTTTGCATTTAGGTGTCAGAAGCTAACTACACACATTTTCCAAGGATTTAAATCCCTCTGGTGGTCATAGGTGTGGCGCAGAACTGCTTGCTAGGTTGTTATGTGAAATTTCCTTGTGCTTTCTATTTAGAGAGTCAGTTGTGGTGTCCTTTCCCTCCCACATCTGGAAGGTCAAGCAAAGCATGGTCTGGCTGCAGATGCTGCAAACCCTCCCCTCTTTGGGAGCAGCTTGCCTCAAACAGCAAACAAGAGCTTGCAGAGTGTCCTCCCGTCTCTTCAGGTGAGTTATAAAGCTCCTGTACATCTCATTTACCTGGTGAACCAGCCTCTCTGTAAGTACCACTGAGGGAGTGTCAGTGACAAAGTGTCACAAGTGTGTAAGTGTGGACGAAGAGAGAAAAATGTCAGAACTAGAGACAAGTATGGAAAGATGCTTCATTTTGAAAAGAACCTGTTTTTACTTGCACACATCCTTAGCTCAAACCCCACAAGTACCAAGATGTTTGTATGGAAGTGGTACCAGTCAGGACTTCTTGCAAGGACATGGTGGATCAAGCTTGCCCACTTGTTAGTCCATATCCCATCACCTGGATTCTCCTCGTCTAGGCAACCCTGTGCTGGGTTTTGAATATGGCTTTGGTACCCTTCTGACGCTGATAGACACTGAGATTTTTTTTGTTTCCATCCAGCCTCACTTCTATAAGGGGGGAAAGGATCAAAGGATGAGAAATAAATAAATTAAGGAATCATTTAGGTTGGAAGAGACCTCTGAAGGACATCTGACCCAACCTCTCACTAAAAGCACAGCAAACCTGGAACAGGCTGCTCACATTATGATCCATTTACACAGTTCATTTCCCACTCAGTGGACTCCAGGGTCACAGGCACTGCTGAAGGCAGCATCCATGATGCTCACTGCTTTTCTCCCACTGGCCAAGCCAATCACTTCATTAAAGAAGACAACCAAATCATTCAGACACCATTTACGGAATATCCATACTGGTTATTCAAAATCAACTTCCTGTCTTTTACTTGGTTTGGCATGGTTTCCAAGAGGAACTGTTCCAGCAGCTCCAAGTTGCTCCAAGGCTGACCAGCATGAATATAGATAGCGTTTCTAGAGAGTCCATGAACTGAATTAATCTGGAAGATGAATTTCCTTCTCTCATTTATAGAGATCTATCTTTCCATGGCCCAACAGCCTTTAGTGCTTTTGGCAGAATTTGCTGTCTGAATAAGCAGGGTGTTCTAGTGCCCAAACTTGCTTGTTCTGTCTCAGCACAAAATTGACATAGAGATTACTCAACTAATCTAAAATAAATATATTGCAGCTTTGTGAATATAGCAGGTTTTAATTTTACTTTTTTTTTTTCTGCTTGGCAGGAAAATGGAACTCAAGGCAATTTTCCCCAATTTAACCTTCCAGACAGTCTTCCTGAAAGTGATAATAGAGTGCATACAAAACCATCTGAACTGGAGAGTACCAGCATTGGGGTCAAACTGCCTATGACAGCTTCAGGTATAACATCCCTGGATAAACTGAAAGGATTAGAGTGACAGGCTGCCTGCACAGATGAGGAGTGTGTACAGTTAGGACTCTCAGGGACCAGAGGTGCCATGCAAAATGGCTGCTGAAATATTTAACAATTTAGAGCACAGCAATATGGATGGCACTCAGTGATTTTTAATTCTCCAGCTTGGGGAGGTACCTAATAGGGGAATGATTTGACTAACACAAAGACAGAAGAGAAACATGTAGTATAAAAAAGAATATGTATTTGTCTAAGTATTAGGCTGCGTAGGTGACTGCAATATCCCATTATAGGGATAAAACCCTTTCCCACTCCCTTGTGGCTGTGTCCCATTTTATTGATGTGGGCTAAATTGCATTTTGGGAGTTCCTGGATCTAGAAAGTTTCTGACAGAATTAATCTATTTCTAGAAGGAGTCTGGGGAAAAAAAGTAGTGGCCTTTTGCTTTGAAATGATCTGCCACTGTTTGACGAAACACCCACACATGCATGCAACACATTGATTTATAATGCTCCTGTCTGAATATATATCCAGATTTAAATGATGGGAGTGGAGGTATTAGGGCAGCTGAAGTTCTGTGCAGGAAGAAGCAGAACTAGGAGAAAAGCGGATATGGGATCCATTGAATTCCTAACGTCAGGCATCTGAGCTTCATGATTTTTATCAGAAAAGCAAGTACTTGAAAACTTTGGTTTACTAGACATTACTGACATTTTATAAATAAGGCAATCAAACCAATAAAAATTTAATTTTACATGTAAGTTATGGAGCCAGAGGGAGCAGATAGACAACAAATGGGATTTTCAAAAACATGTATATATAACTTCCTTCACAATTAAATAATTTTTACCTAAGCTCTCTTAAAAGTCTTGCAGATAGATGATGAATGCTTTGTTGAACTTAATACTGCAAGCCAGAAAAAAAAATAATAGAAATTTGTTTGAAATTGTAGAAGCAGAGAAATCTTAGTTGGAAGGGAACTCTAACAGCTTTTCTCAGCATCCTGCCCAGTGGTGTGCTGTACTGTGAAATGTTCCATTGTAAAAGCACTTTGCCATCAGGTTTCTGACACTTTATTGATTTTTGGTTTTACATTCTTGTTTTCTGATTTAGAAGCCTTGAAAAATTTTAGAAACCAGTTAACAGTCTATGAGCAAAAAGAAATTTTCAATTATACAGAGCTCTGGTTTCTTGGCCTGGAAGCTAAAAAGATTGAAGGTTTGCCTGAAACCCAGAATAATAATTGTTATGATGATGAGCATGGTTCCTACTTAAAGGTAAGTGGAAAAATGATGATACTCATTTTGAGCTCAGTAAGTTTGTAGTGATTTTATGCCAACTCTTAAGTGTTGTCTGTGAGATAAGTGTTGTTTCTAGAAGATAAATATTCACATAATGAAAGCATGCCTTTTAAAGCTCAGGGGAGAATTTGCATGTCATGCAGGGTTGTTGCAAGGCAGGTGGGCTATGGAAGCATCACTTGTTATTTTCCTTGTTACCCTTATTTGATGTAGACTTCACCTGCAGCTAACCCACCGTCTGCTATGGACAGCAGACTCACACACACAGGAGCTACAAGGAAACCTGGTCTTTGCTGTATTCTTTGAATCTGAATTCTTTGTGTTCTTTTGAAGGTTTTACATGACCACATTGCCTACCGCTATGAAGTCTTGGAAGTGATTGGGAAGGGGTCATTTGGGCAGGTGGCCAAATGCCTAGATCACAAAACCAATGAGTTAGTGGCATTGAAAATAATAAGGAATAAGAAAAGGTGAGATATCTGCTGACTTTAAACCAGTACAATCATCCCTGTTACGCAGAGGTGAACTATGACAACTTGAAAAAATAAAAATCACAGTTCTTGTACATTCATTAAAGACAGTGAGGGCAGAGTGAGGAAAGAGAATGTCAGGAACTGGCCTGGACCCAGAGGAGAGACAGCCTAGGAAAGTATGCACAGTTTGTCAAGGCTCACAAGCAGGTCTTTCTATCTGTTGCACAGTGAATACACAACCCAGAGTAACCAGGACTGAGAGTGGGGAGCATCCCCACAAGGCTCCAAAACCACGGGAATATGCAGGAAGGCACCCATCGCTTGCTTGAACATGAAAAATTCTACAGTGTGATCCTAAGCAACCTGTTCCTGTGAAGTGTCTGGTTACAAATTTGTGAGCTTGAAAGCAGAGTCAGTGAAACAGATGTTCAGCTGTTCCATTTTCCCCCTCAGTGAACACTAAGTGTGAAGATGCTTTTCAAAACCCACTGTCTGACTGTGGTAGGTGTGAAACATGGCCCTGTTCAAGGAAAGTGAAGTATTCCTATAGACTTAAGAGTACCAGGATTTTAGTCTGGGTGCTCATTGGAAACATTTTCATTTAAAGGCTTTTTCAGACAAGTCAGACTTGGTACCCTGAAGTGTTACGTAAGGCCGGTGTATTTAGACTAGAAATCAACCATAAGAAATCAAAATTACAGTGGTTAAGAGGGCTGAATGAAACATTTGAATAATTGTCCCACCTGCTGAGCTTATAGTAAGCTCGTGGGTTTTTTAGCATTTGCAGAAATCCAAATGCTACCCTGGGTTTGCAGTCACCATTGCTGTGTCATGTGATATTTCAGATTTCACAGCCAGGCTTTGGTAGAAGTGAAGATCCTTGATGCTCTGCTGAAGAAAGACAAAGATGATACTCACAATATCATCCACATGAAGGAATACTTCTACTTTCGCAATCACTTCTGTATCTCCTTTGAACTGCTGGGGTAAAGTACATTTTCCTTTACACACACCTTGAGGAGAATTGTAGATCTTGTGCCTTACAAAATTTAATTTTTATGTCTTCTTCAGAAGAATTGGCAACTAGAAAAGATCACTGTCAAAATACAGACTGCATAACTGAGCCTTTGATCACCCAAGGTGAACTGAAAAAGGCCATGTTCAGACTTCACATGGGCAATGACATGATCCAACCGTTATTTTCTGTGCTGGGTATTGAAGTCTTCTTCCCTGAAAGACCTGTGAGGAAAAGAGTAAATTCAGGACTGGTAAACTTCAGGATATTTAAATATGAATAATATAAAATAATTTAAAAATAAAACTGCATCTTGCTTTTTATGAATCTTTGCTGCAGGGCATCTTAGGAGGAATTCTGGAGGAATTTTGGGGAAGTCAGATCCTTTTATTCATCAGCCTTCTTGTAATTAGGGAATCAAACTAGAATTATTCAGTCTACACTTCCTCAGCCCTTAGAGTAAAATCCCCATTGCTGCCTGTGCTACAGCCCCTGCTGAAGATTCAGCATCATATGGACAGCTTGATTCCAAAGAATCCTAAATCCCTTGTGTTGCTGCATGTGAGTCTGTCACTTACAGGCACACAGGGTAAGCGGTGACTCTTCTCCAGGGAAGACACAGACCGGTCTTTTCTCAAAGCTGCTATGGAAACACAGAGGGAAATGGGATGGCCACTATCTTTAGCTGTTTACAGAGGAGTTGAAGATTGGTTGTCATAGAAAAATGTTTAGCTGGTAAAATTTTCATTGCCTTTAAAATACCGTTAAAAGCCTTTGATTTGTTGTCTTTTCCATTACGTCTTGGCAAATTTAATTCCAAAGGAATGGGCCATGCTTGCCACCAGTGGACACTCCAGTGGGGAAGGTAGAAAGCTCCAGTTGGTCATATCCTTGCAGACATGTGCTAGTGCTGAGGACACTTACCACAGGAAAAAATTTATTCCTAATATCCAGTTCTTGCCCTTTGTCCTATCACTATCACTATCAAAAATCTCTCTCCCTCCTTTTTATAAGCCCCTTAAGGCACTGGAAAGCTGCAGTGAGATCTTCCAGAGCCTTCTCTTCTCCAGGCTACTGGGCAGGGCTACTGGAAGGAGCTAAGATGTGATGGTCACAGGAGGGATATAAAAACCTAATGAAACCTGAATTGAAGGGTGGGGGGCTTTCTAGAAATACTTACTGCTGGTTAAAAACCTTTAGAAATTATTTACTCAAGATGCCAAAGCAAAAAGAAATGACAGCAAAAGGAGAGAGAAGAAAATGTATTTTGGTTCCTGAATGATTATTGTTCTTGGTGAAAATCAGCGCAGCTGCTTAACAGCAGAGAGTTTAGCAAGCTAGTTCAGTTATTTTGCATCTGCTCTAGATCGGGGAAGTGTTTGTGCATCTCACATGCAGACCAGCATTCTCAAGGAGGAAAATATCTGTCATTTTCCTCTGCATGAGTCCTCCATGTGGGAAGATAAGCTCTTAATTCACTGGAAACTAATCATGCCTTTAAAAATAAATTCCCCAATCTCTTATCTGCTCTCTGTCTGCTGCATCTTCCTTCCCCACAGAATAAATTTGTATGAGCTGATCAAAAAGAACAATTTCCAAGGCTTCAGCCTGTCTTTGATTCGCCACTTCACTCGATGCGTGCTGAGGTGTTTACAAGTGCTCTACCAGGAAAGAATCATTCACTGTGATCTGAAGCCTGTAAGTACAATCATTTAATCACCTGGTATTCTGTACAGAATAAATTATCTTTTCCTTTTCTTTATTGATTGAGAGGAACTGTCAGGAGAAGCCCTAAAACCCAGTATGATGTTTGTACAGAAGCTGCAATTTATTTCAGATTATGTTCAGGTTACAGTCAACTGATTATTATTACCGTTGATTCAGTTAATTCACCAAAGCATTAAATGAGATAATTTAGTTGCCAAAATGTGCCTTTACTCAAGTAAAGGTAATGACCTTTTGCTTAGAGAAAAAGAGAAGTTTCAAATTTAATTTGAAGTTTAAACTCAGAAGCTTAAAATTTAGTATTTCAAGATGAGGGCACTGTAATTTGAGAAGTATTCACAATGTAACCTGTTTCAGGTTATCCGGTTAAGTCTATTTAATTTCTTGGGTATAACTATAAAATTAAGTAGCCTAATAAATGGCAAAGGAATTCCGTGGAACACTATTTAGGGTGTTCACCTGTTTCTCGAGGAACATCTATCATCCAATTCCCTCTGCTGTATCTGCTAAACATTCATGCTAGGTGAAACATTTCCATTCTCCTTAAGCCCCAAATTTAAATTTTTGCAATTTTCTGAGATTTCTGAAGGATTTTTTTTATATTTGCACTTCAAATGAAAGTTTCTCTTGACTTCCTTTTCAAAATGCAAATGAACCAGTAGAGAAAGAAATAAGTTCTCAGGTAAAAATGCTAAGGATAAAATTATGTTCTTGCTTTGCTAAATGTATCTCAATTTAGAATGCTGAGAAATCACATCCTCTCTGTACCCGTTGTCTTGCCAATATCTTTGCACGATCAATTTGTAGTGAAGAGAGAGGCTTGCAAGATAACCCAAATATCTAAATCAAAACCAATTAGCCCAATGGGAAATCTGTTTCCAGGCAGCCACTGACCAGGAATGACGTTGGCAGCATCAATAATCGTAGTCTTTAGATAGAGCATCAATAAGTGTAGTATTTAAATAGAGCAACATATTAGTGAAAATGTAGCGAGTTAACTAAAGGACAATTTTTTTCTCATTCAACAGTTGTACAGTTTCATGAATTATGTTGCCTGAAACTCACATCTGTTACCCCATCTGCCTCCTATGATATTTTTCAGCATAAGGTAGAATATAGAGTTTCTCTAGCCTTTATGCTAGATAATCACAAGCCTGGTTTTCAAGTCAGTCCTGGTTTTCCAGCTTTGCTCAGCTTCCTTGCATTGTGAGGGATTCAGTATAACAGACAGAGTCCTACCATTAGCATGAAGGGATATCTAGTTGCAGAGTGGGGATTGCTGCATCCCTTAGCAGAGCCAAGAGAACCTGGATTGTGGAAGTCAGTCCTTACCTTGACTTTCACCAGTAGCAGCTTCTCTTTCTTGGCACAAGAGGCGTTTCCTTATGAGCTAATTACCCAGGAAACCACTTCATCATTATTTGGCATCCATGTGGGAAGTGTTCAGTCCTTCAAAGTCCTGACATGTAATCGCTGTAAAGCTGCTTGATATAGGTAACCATCTGTCTGCTGAGGAGTGGAGAAGGAAATCCTTCATTTAGACAGACTTTTAATAAGGTTAAAACTCAGCTGCGCAGAAGAGAGCTGAAGGCTGTATTTGCTCATCAGTGCACATATCCCTGAGCTGGTGGGTTAAGTATCACTTCTCCAGCTGGAATTGCAGGAACCCAGTGCTGTACACACCTACACCCAGCTAAGAATCCTTAGGACCCTGCCCTGTCCATTTATCCCTCCCTTGAGACCTGTGCATCACACAAGTGGGGAGGGGTGAGCTGACAGGGAGTCTGGAGCAAGCTGTGCAGGGGAGAACTGTGGAGAGTGACTCCTTCATAGGCCAGGGGCTTTCTGTGCTTACAAATGGATGGTTCTGATTAAATCAGCGCAGCACAAAGATGAATGCAGTTTGGCTTTTACTAGATAAGCAGCCCTGAGTTTTCAGGAGCTTGCTGGTGCCCTGTCTGGCTCACCTGCAGCCTGGGTACCTTTCTAAATCTCCCCTCTGCTTTGCAGAATTGCATATTATTGGCTACCTCCTCATGTTAGCAAATGCATTCCAAAGGAGGTTGAATTTTGAAGATCTCATTATGCCAAGAAGTGTAAATGTGATTTGCATTCTGATTTTGCCAAGTGTTCACTAACTTAATATGATGCTAAACCCCTCTTTTCTCTGTGTTTTTTTTGGTTTTTGGTGTTTTTTTCCTTTTTAGGAGAACATACTATTATACCATAATGGGCAAGGTTCAGTCAAAGTTATTGATTTTGGATCAAGCTGCTATGAAGACCAAAGAGGTTTGCAGAAAAGTCAAGTTGATGTAATTTTCTTAATAAGCTTTCTTAATTTTAAATAATGTGGAGAAACTATTTCTTGGATTGGGCTAATATATTGACCTATGCCCCTAATTAGAACTTGGTGAATTGTTGAGCCACTGGTGGTAGAGCAAATACTGGTAGAGACAAGTAAGATATTACCATTCTTTTTTTTTGTCGCAAGCCTGATCAACTTCTCTACTCCTGCTGAAATTAGAATTGCATTTTCAGGAGTGGTTATCTGGAAAAAACTTAAGATAGTTCAAATATTTCACTTATCAAGATGTTTATCAGGTCCAGAGGGTCTTCCTCTGTGAGATGGTTAAATTATAATTTATACTTTTTGTATGAATACCACAGAGAGGGAAATGGGAACTGTGCTTTTAATTTAGGAACTGTTGATTGATGCAAATGGAAAACCTTCAAATAGGAAAATGAGCATGGATAAACTGAATCACAGTATTAGTAGAACTATGTCCTTCAGTTAAACTTATTGAAGAGCAATTTCTAAACAGAACAGTGGAAAGTGTATCACTCATTACTTTTAGGGTGGGATTAGAAAATATTTCCAGAGCCTATGTGAGCAATCTGTGGATAGACAGATTTATGATTCCTGAACATATGCCACTTTTCTGTGAAATCTGCAATTGACATTTCAGTCCCAACTGTGATATTTTTCTTCTTGTCTAATTTTTGATCCAGTGTACACCTATGTTCAGAGCCGCTTTTATCGTTCCCCTGAGGTGATTCTTGGTCATCCTTACGCTATGGCTGTTGACATGTGGAGCTTAGGCTGTATCATAGCAGAGCTTTACACAGGCTACCCACTGTTCCCAGGGGAAAATGAAGCTGACCAACTTGCCTGCATCATGGAGGTAACCTTTGGGATTGGTTTGCATATGCAGTTGATAAACTGGACCACCAGAAACAATAATGAAATGTGATTGGCCACGGTCTGGCCTTTCAGAGGGAGGTTTAATGCAGCCTAATGGCTTTTTGAGCCAGAAGGCTCCCCTTGAGCCTTTTTTCCTCCAGGCTGAGTCCTGCCAGCTCCCTCAGCTTCCCCTTATCAGACTTGTCCTCCAGCCCTTTCCCCAGCTCTGTTCCCTTCTCTGGACACGCTCCAGCCCTCAGTGTCCATTTTGCAGTGACAGGCCCAGAACTGGACACAGGATTTGAGCTGTGGCCTCACCAGTGCCATGAAGAGAGGGACAATCACTGCTCTGGTTCTGCTGGCCATGCTATTTTTGATACAAAGGTGTGTACAGACAGCACTAAGGAATCCCTTAATTCCCTCAACAATAAGAGGAAATATTTTGCAGGCATTTCACAGTAAATTGCAACATTCAGCTTCTTTTCATAAGGAGGGCAAAATGCCACATCTCACTTGATAGTTGTTGTGTATCTTTATGAAATGAGGAGTAACTCTATGAATTCATTTTCTATGAAGGTATTGGGTCTTCCACCAGCTAATTTTATCCAGGCTGCGTCAAGGAGGAGAACATTCTTTGGTAATTTCTTCTGCTTATTTTCCTTGCTGGATCCCTCCCTGGTAGTTAATCACTAATTAATAGCTCTGGTAGAGAGTTAGGGTCAAAGATCTTTAGCTAATTCCTAGTTGATAAAAATACTTCCAGGAAGAGGTATGGAGAAAAAGCAAAAGGATAAAATGAGGCCTATAAACAAACCTGGAGCTCTGCTCTTCATGTCATATGGGCCTGTAATTGCCAAAGTGATAGAGAAGTTGCTCCTTAAAAATATTATTGCTGAAAGGAATGCAGTGGGCTCTGGGAACTAATTTACATTGTTCATTTCTCTGTGTATAATTTGGGTTTGGAAATTGCTTAAAGAAAACAAACTAACAAAGTGTAGAATGTGGTCTCTACGATGTAACCAATCCTGCTTGCCACAATTCTGGCAGATTTTCAATGGAACAGGGCAAAACTGGAATTAGTGGGATGGACATGGATGCTGTTTATGCAACTTTTTAAAGTATTTAGTGAAGGTTTCTAATGCAATTTTTTGAGGATGTCTTTTTTTTTAAGATTCCAAAGGTTTTCCTAAATCTGTAACTAACAGCAAAGGGAAAAAGAGATGCCCAGACTCCAAGGACCTAAGCACAGTGCTGAACACCCATGATGCTGGTTTCTTGGACTTTCTGAAAGGATGCTTAATGTGAGTTCATACTGTATGCAACAAGCTAGGTTTGACTTTGCTTTCTCTTCTGTCTTTTAAATCTTTGTTGTGTTTGGTTTTTTTTTTTGGGGGGGGGTGTCTGGGTTTGTTTTGTTTTCCTCATGGCATCATTTGTATAACTTATTGTTGACACTTTATTATGTCTTCTTTAGCAGCAACTTCAAATTTCTTTCTAGCAGTTCAGTAGCACTTTCCCAAAGAAATTATAAAGAAGCTGCTAAGGGGTGGTTACATGGGGAAGGAAGAAGAAATCATCCCACTCTGTTTCACAAGAAGGTTGCTTTCAGTGTTCTCTGCCAAGTCTGTGTGAATCATTGATCCATTTTGGTTTACTGGTTGAATCAGAATTTTCAGAAAATAATTTCAGTGGAACAAAAACCCGAACTTTAAACAAGGAATTTTGGGTCCCTACCCTAAAAAAATCAGGATCTGCATTTTAAAAATGGTTTGATGCTGCAGAGGGTTTGATCAGCCCAGTGCTGACATAAATAGGTTTTGAAGGATGGGGAAGATCACATAAGATTTTTAGCATGGTTTTGGGATAAAAAGATAAAAATAATTTTGTTTCAAAAAAATGTCCTCATGACTTTCAAAAGACAAGGTGGAATCTTTTGCTTTGTACTAATTTTCAGACAGAAATAGTTGACTAATGAGTTGTCTCTTGTGGATTTAAGGTGGGAACCTTCCCTACGCATGACTCCTGATGAAGCGATGAAACACGCATGGATCCAGGAGCCAAAAATATTCCGGAAAACACAGGCTCCAAGGAAGATGAGTGATGGCTCATTCTCTGCGCTGGAAAATAGTAGAGAGACTATTCGTAAGCATGTTCTACCTCAGAACTAAGTGCATTTATATCAATGTTTGGTGTTCCTTTGTGTTTAGTGTCGTCTGCCTGGAATAAGGGGAGGTGAAAGAGTGGAGACAGTGGATGGCCACTGAAATGGGATGGGTAAACGCACCATTCCTCACTTCCGTAGAACTGCATGCCTTATGTTCTAGTTCAGCTTCCTGCAAGAAGACTGGAAGTGCTGAAGATTCACATGGATAGCCCTTTTCCCTGCTGAAAGCAAAACAGTATCTGATACCACACCCCAGTGCATGTCACTTCCAGAGCAAAAGAATGCAGCAGTGGGGGTTTTTCGATCCCAGAGAAAACTTACACCTAATTTGCTGGGAGTTTGTGTCAATCCTGTGTTTTACCTGCTTTTAAGAGTGTGCAGTCTCAACCCTCTTATTTTAATGATTTATTGTTGCAGAGAGTCTATGGAAAAATGCAGCTGACAAAGTGAGAAGTGAACTGGCTGACAGACTGACTCCCTTCACAGGCACAGCAGAAAGTGATGTGCAGAGCACAAGGAAACATGCTATTCCAGAGAAATATTTGGAAAACCACATGGAGAAGCCTATTAAATATGATCAAGCAGAAGACAGTGGCGAAAGAGCTCTTCCAAAAACTTCTCTTTTTTTCCCACCAATTAAATAACAGAGCACAAGCTATGATTGGCTCAGTTGCATACTTAGTATATTTTGTAGGTATTATTTGTACTCAGGAATATAAGCTGTATCTGTCTGTTCATGGGCTGTGCACTTTGTAAGTATATTTAATATTCTTTTTACCCTGAAATCATCTAGTCAACCAAAAGAGAATTTGAGAACCATTCCTTTTCCTCATATACATCCTTGTGACCAGAGATTCTTCACAAGCAGCAGCAATAAAATGGAGACTGTAGAGGTGGAGAGTGGCTTATTCTTGGGGTTATAAAAGACTTTTGAATTTTATATTTTCCTGGATCTAAAAGAACAGATGTGTTGACTGAAGAATCTGAATTCTTTTACTAACTGCAGCATAAGTCAGGAATAATTCATATATAAGATTACTGGATTTACTTACGTATATAAAAAAATAAGAGCAATCAAACCCAGCAATTTTCCTCCTTCTCCACCTTCTTCTTTTTATAGTGAAGCTGCTAGATTGTCACAGCTTCCTAGCAGATTTAGAAATGTAAATTATGTTCTTTAGCTCTCTAGCAACAACAAAAGTGGAGTGGTATTCTGGGCCCATTTCTGCAGGGATTCAACAGGAAGAATGGTTTATAGCAAGCTGGTTTGATTTGGGAAAATTGTCCTTCATGGCAAGTTTAACTTAATACTCTGAAAAAATCTCAACAAAAAACAAACAAATTTCTATGATCCTGTTATAAATGAAACAGCTGAATTAAAATTATAAAAGGAAGTTATTTGTAACAATAATAAATTTGCGAAAAGCCACCACCAAAAGAAATAGTGCCGAGCCCAGGATCAACACAATGAACTGAACAGAGCGTATGTCTCTCTCTCTCTCCCTCCTCTGTTCACAAAGTCTGGTTTTTCAAAGTGCCCTTTTATCCAGTGTTTTCGCCCTTAGGCTGTGTCGAAGTTATCTCACTTCTTTGGACTTGGAAACACAGTTTCGGTTGTTGTCGGTTGTCGTCTCAGTTTCCCCAGGTCCGGCTGAAGGGATTTCTGATAAGAAGAGAAATGTTTAATGTGATTTTTGGGAAGTTGGTATTGAGATTCAGATGTCTGAGGACTCCCCTATCTTATCGTGGTCCTGTATCAGGTGTTAATGGTGATCGTTGGTCCGGGCCATCTCCTCCAGGAACCATTCTCCACCCATTCTTCAAATGTAAATGGGCCTTTTCCTCAGCCTTGGTTTCTGTGTTGAAATTCCTGAAAATCCTATTGCTGATACAAGCTATACTTCATATTCCTGTGTGTTATAGTTTTCAGATACAAGAAATATTATTATACCC
>VWYI01026209.1:63762-81248 GCA_013399455.1 Anthoscopus minutus | reverse complement strand
TTACCAAAGTTATCATATGGGGATACACAGCTGCAGGACGTTCAAGAATCTGTCTTGTTAGTATCAAGGAGGAAACTTCATTTCCTATTCTGATTCTGTCTCTTTCACTTTCCCCTATTGAGAAGCCCTTTTCCATTTAAATTAATAAAATTATTATTTAT
Source organism: Anthoscopus minutus (assembly GCA_013399455.1). Taxonomy (NCBI): domain Eukaryota; kingdom Metazoa; phylum Chordata; class Aves; order Passeriformes; family Paridae; genus Anthoscopus; species Anthoscopus minutus. The sequence continues at coordinate 81,087 of VWYI01026209.1, read as the reverse complement.
GTTACAATGAAATATATTATAAGATAGGTACCTCAGGGAAAGCATAAAAGATCTCCCTCAGGGGGTTTATGGTCTACAGTTGTTTCCTCTCATAAAAATATTAACATCTGGCATACATTCACACTGCTTTAGAGATGCTGAATGGACCTGCCAATGCAAAGGGGTTTTAAGTAAGGCAGAATCAGACCTAGAAATCTCCCGCCATAGGTAGGACAAATCTATCCCTTTAACTAACATGTTCATCTTCAGGAAAGACAGTTTACATAAGTAAAATTTCTCCCTTTTTATTTCTTCATATTTTAACAGCTATCTATATCATAGAATCATGGAATGACCTAAATTGGATGAGACCTTAAAGATTACCTCATTCCAACCCCACTGCCATGGACAGGAACAGCTTCTGTTGTAGGAACTAGACCAGACTGCTCAGAGCTCCAACTTGGCCTTGAATACTTCCAGGTATGATGCACCCACAACTTTTCTGGGCAACCTCTTCCAGTACCTCAGCACCCTTACATTAAAGAATTTCTTCTTAATATCTAATCTAAACCTACACTCTTTAAGTTTGAATCCATTCCCTCTTGTCACTATATAGCCATGGAAATTGTCTCTTTTTATCTTTCTTGTAGGCCCCCTTTGGGATAATCATCCCAAAGCCTTTTCTTTTCCAGGCCAAACAATTCCAATTTCCTGAGCCTTTTCACCTAGGAGAGGTGTTCCACCCTTCTAATCAGCTTGGTAGCCTCCTCTGAATATTCTCCAACACATCAACGTCCTTCCTGTGCTGGGGACCTCAGAGCTGGATGCAATGTTCCAGGTAGGCTCTCACCAAAGCAGAGCGGAGGAGTGAAGCAGGATCCCCTTTCTCTTGCTGGTGCCCATGCTGCTTTTGATCTAGCCCAGGATATGATTGGTTTTCTGGGCTGTGAGTGCACATTACCAGGCCATGTCCAACCTCTCACCCACCAGCATCACCAAGTCCTTCCCTGTTGGGCTGCTCTCCATCTGTTCATCCCACAACCTGGACTTACACCAGGGTTGCCCCAACCCAGGTGCATCACCTTGCACTTGGCCTTGTTAAACCTCATGAGATTCCCACATGGCTATTTCTAGACCTTGTCCAGGTCCCTCTGGATGGCATCCTGTCCTTCAGGTGTGCCAGCAACACCCCTCAGCTGGGTGTCTTCTGCAAATTTACTGAGGGTACACTCTATCCCTTTCTCTACATCATTAATACCATAGTCTATCTATAGATCATTACTTTGTATTACTCCCAACAGCATGACTGCATAAGCGAAACTGAGGAAAGTTCCTTCTTCACTGGCCCATAATTTGTCTGCTTCTTTAGTGCAGAAGAGATACAATTTCTTCAACTGATTTACTTTAAACTTTAACATGTTTTTAACAAAAAAATTACATAAATTTGAAAGAAAATCAGACATTTTGGGGAAAAGGACTGTATATTTTAGTGTGGTACATTTACACATTCCATAATGTATCTTTGACTAAGTGACTTGTTAAATATTATCACTTGAAGTTTTCAAGCTTGTTTCTGATGTTACTGTTGGAGTACATATCATTCTGAAAGAGAAGCAAAGCCTTATTCTGGCATATCTGCATCTTAAGCCAGATCTAACACCTCCAACACATGTAGCTTTTATACACAATCATTGCAGCTCCTTGCCTTTGAGCATCATCGGGGCAAACAGCAGGCTGGACAATGTTAATTACAGCAAAATGCACCCTAGTAGGGCAAATGGAGTGCAAATAGTAATGCTGAGATGAGAGCCAGATTTCCAGGTTTCAAGTCAGCACACAATTGCAGTGTGAGTTGTTTTAGCAAGAGCCCCTAAACCTTGAACCCAATGTGACAGGGACCTGCCCTGCCAAGCGATGCTTGCACACACCTCACACACAATGCACCAGCAACAGGCTCTTGCATGTTTGTAGCAGCACTTGGGCTTCCCTTTACTGAGTCCCTTTCGGCCCTCCTGAAGGTGTCTGTCAGGTCTCAGAGTTACGGAAAAGCTATAGCTCACATCACAGCTGAGGTCAGAGATTAAACCCTCCAGATAGCCACACTCCTCTGCGATGGCTCATACAGAGTGTCTTCCTCCTGCCTGGTGACCTGACCTTTCCTGGCACACCAAAGGACACTGGATGCTAAAGTTTGTGAAAATCATGGCTTGTAATGCACTCTATTTCTTCAAATTGCAGAGAGGATAGACCATGCAACTCAATCTTCTACCAAGATTTCCCCTTGTCAGACTATGTACATGGGTCAAGGGGAGGGAAAAGAAATCTCAGAAGCAAACCTCTGAACAAAATTCTTCTCCTGCCAGCCAGGGTCTTCTAATCTCTCTTCCTCATCCTCCATTAAACTAAAGCAGGGAGAACCTCCCTTCTCCATTGCAAACCAGCTTCTGATTATTAGTTAATTAATCTTTGTATTCATAAGATTCTAGAAAACCATAGAATTGAATGTGTGGGAGGACAGAGGGTAATTTGAAAGAAAAAATTTATATAGGTAGAATAAATGTGACAAGAGAGTGATACTACATGCAGTGAGGCAAGAACAGAAAAAAAACTCAATTGGATACAGGACAAAGTCAAGCATGTTTTTTACTCAGAAAAGGGTATTGAAGAATGAACATTCAGTTTTTGAGTACAGTATCGTCAGGAATTTATAGCAAGAATACAGGCAGAAGTTCACATATTTCCTAAAGTTGTAGAGAATTTCATAATAGTATCTTTTAAATGTAACAGTGGTGGTTTGGACCTTTGACAGTGAAGTGGGTTTGAGCCTGACTAATCTGGAGGCAAAATTTAAAACTCATTCTGACCATTCATGGAAATTTAAAAAAACATCCAGTCCACCCACTCATTTCAATCCTCTTGTCCAAAGTCAAGTTATCAAGACAAGGGATAGAGAAGGAAAAACAGAGCTGTGAATTCTGAAACCAGTACTTTTAGAGGTGAGTTTGTCTCTGGGGTTGATAAAATAGAGCTGAGTGTCCTTGCAAAGGCAAGGCAACTGATATCATTATACTTGCAAACTATTTTAAATCACAGTAGAGTATTAATTTTCTAACCTTGCATCTACTGCTGTTATTGGCTTGGCTGCTTCTCTGAACTGGTTTCTGGAAATTAATACTGTTCTTAACAGTGGTCCCAAGTCTGCTTACAGAGACCTGGTTTGCTGTAAAGTATATACAAAGAGCTGTTTACTAAGGGTTCAACAAACTTTTGTGTAGCTATTATTTGGCAGAAGGAGCTGACTGACTATTTTAAAAAGCAAGGGAGAGAGGAGCCAATAAAATTTGGCTATGCCAGGTATTGCTAAAAAGCAGGTACATTCCATTCAAGTAGACTCATTAAATTACTTTTTGAAGAGCACTACTTATCTTCCTTCACACATACCATGATCACTGTTAGCTGGTGTTTTCCAAACAAGTGTCTCAAGGCACCCAGTAAAGCCATTAATGGAAGTGCAATAGATCACATTGTCTCTCTCAATGAAAACACAAGAAAATTATTCTTAGTTCGTATTGTAAATACTGGCCCTTGAAAAGCATAAAATCAATACAATATTTGTTGCATTAATAAATGCAGCAAAGCATTAATTACTAAAATAAACTAGATGGTTTCTTAGCTCCTGCAGAATTCTTTATTCCACAGAATTGTGGTCCAGAAAAAAACTTGATCCACTAAATCTTGATTTAAATAATCTGAAGTCATTAAGATCAGCTTTTGTGTCCCACAAAAAGTTCCTGACAGAGAAAGCATTTCATTTTCAGAAATACTAAAATTATTTAAAAAATAATATTACAGATTAAGTGAAAAGAACCAGAATGATGCTTTACACTGAAAACCTCAGATCATTAACTCCTACTAAATTCCACTACCAAAAGGGCAAGTGAGTAATAAAAAATTAAAATCTTGTCATTTAACCTTTCATCTAGAATGAACACTTAAATGCTTTGCTTTAAAGGGGGAGTGAAAGTATACAACAGAACAGAATTCAGGATCTTCCATTTCCATTTCATCATAATCTACTTGATGATACTGTGTTTTGCCAATAGACATAGAATACCCAGTTGTCAAGATGATAAAATAGATGTGACCATCTAGATGGTCACACAGTATAAATTAAGTGAATTATGTGTATGCTACATCTTCAAACTGTAATCTCATCTAAGGATCACCATCACATACATAAAAGCAAGAAATCAAGAAGGAATGGCTTGATGAAAAGGTTTTATTGGTTTTGGGTTAAGTGGTAGTACTGTCATGAGAAAAAAGGCAACTTATGCAGATTGCTGCAAACGAGCTCTAATTAGGACAGAACACTGTAGAAAGACAAGAAAGACATAAAATATATAAACCTAATAAAAAATAAAAACCATTACAGGATATTTCATTTTATATTTAGTAGGATGTTTTTATATTTTTCCACTTATAAAGATAGCTGTGCAAATAACAAGCAGAACAGACACAGAGAAGTAATGAGCTATAAATATTAGCAAAACTTTCCAAAAAACATCTGCTAATTGACAAGCCTTTTATAACTGCAAAGATCCTATAGAAGGAGAAAATTCTGTCCATCTCACTCTCCTGAAAGCAAAAAACTTCAGCGTATGCAGATTCCTGCTTCCACTTCCGTAAAACATCAGATTAGACCCTAGCAATGATCTAGATTTTCATATTCTCTGCTCCATGAACAATTTTGCTTTAGAGCTAGAGCCTAAGAGCACCAGAGCATGTTCCAGACTGTTGTCCAATGGACCTCTCTCTCTCAGTCCTTTGCATGGGCACATTTTAGCATGGCCTTGTAACAGAAATCTCATCTCAGCAAATTCTCATATGTCTTCATGGTATTTCAGTGAACCATAGTAAACAGATAAGAGCAGAAAGGGAGGATGTTCCTCAGAAGTTTTTTAAGTCTGCATCTTTGAAGGTGTTTGGTCAGTATAAATGCTTGGAAAAAGCTGATTAGTAGGGGATTTAATCAGTGACTCCCAGTTTTAAAACAGGTATTAGACTACTAACAAACGTCAGTCTTTCTTGAAGTCAGTCACCTGAGACTCGTGTCACACTTTCTTTGACAATATTATATAATTTATTTCTATGGAGCTTGTGGGGAACACCTCCAGCATCAAAATCATTCTTAGAGAGCTACAACGAAGGAGGCAGAGCATCACTGATACAATCAAATACATATTTCAAACACTGTTTTCATGTATGCACAACCACGACTTTGACCATCTATATTTAGAAGCAGCTTCAGAACCTTTTCATATTGGAATAAAAGATACTGGCAGTAAATTCACACTTTTACCTCTGTAAATGGGCAGTATCAACTGGCAGCTGTCAAAACCTACTGTCATAAATCATATTAACTCTTTTTTTGGATTTTATATTACAGGGGAAAAAAAAAAGAATTCCTATTTCCAGTGACCATTTCCAGTTCTGTAGGAAGTTTAAACAAGATTACACAGATAAACAAACAATAATAATACCAATTAAAATTAAGAAAACCAAATAGCCTCTATTTCACCAACCCATAACTTTCCAAAGCATTGCTATTTTTATGTGAGGTGTTCAAATTTCAATCTTTCCTGCAATTGTCTTTATTTTTAAATTTGAATAAAATGAAAAGAAATTAGCTACTCTCTTTCTGTATTTTCTTGTCCAAGATAAAGCCTAACCATGTATTTTGGTCAGCACTGGAGGAGACTGTAGTGTGAAGCATGGGGAGGAAATGACCATTGGTGAATGGTGCATGCTTTGACTGTGTTGAAAAAGAAGCAGCAGTAGCTGAAAAGCTATTTCTGAAAGCATATGAAGAATATATCAAATCAATCTGACTGGTTTTTTGTTTCTTTTTCCTCTTATGCGGACATCCTCCCTTCTTACTGGAAATCACCTCATTAAACTCATTTCTTACATGTCTTTGTACCCAGAGCCAGCTGCAACAATAAGAACTTGCATTTGTCCAATAAAACCTATGAACAGTGCTACAGTGCTGAATATTTCTGCACGCCATCTACTGGTACGATTTACCAAAACTATGACATCTATCATTAAAAAAAAAAAATAAAAACTGCTGTGAAAGACATACTTGAGCAATTTCAACCTTGCATGGAATTCAAGTGCTTGCAACCAAGCTGAAGCAGATCTTACCTGCATCAAGCTGAATTTTGCTGCATAGATTATCAATTTTTCTGTGCTAAAGCAACTAACCATCAAGTGAACCAGCAGCAGCTTCCCTCCCAAACCCCTGCTCCTGCCTTTGCAAGGAGTTACTACCTCTAGCTTTGCACTCCTCTGTGATGCTCATCCATACGCAGCCTCACCCCCAACACAATCAATTCTATTCTCACTGGCACCTTCTCCCCACATTTCCACAGCCCTTTACTGAGGATCTGTGAATCAACTCACCCCCTATACAAACAACCTCCCCACACAGAGAATGACAGAGAGTTTTAAAGCCTTTGAATAGTTATTTGATCTCTCTGAGCTGTAAGACTTCGTAATATTTTCAGGTCCTTTCCTTAGCCTCTTAATGCTGCTAGCTCTCTCAATGGCATGAGCCAGTGTTTCATAAAGCCTCAGCTGCTCTAATCAAGATATCTGCAAGGGAAGCTCAAATCTTATTTTTAAAGTAAATTTCCAGCCTTTGCAGATAAAAAGTGTGAAAGCACTAGGGCCTCAGGCTCAAAAACAGACAAACAAGTCCTAAATGTATTATTAAAAAAATAATCAAAGGCTTGGAAAGAATGACTCATTAGGTTTGAATTCTTCGCATAAGTAATACCTATTTTTGGTGAGCACTTCACCGCTTAGATCCCACTTTAGAGGAAAAAAGGAAACGTTACAAAGACAACTTTCAAACTGACCAATACCTTCAGCTCTTTATTCCCTGCTGCCCCTCCCAGCTGGCTTTCAGCTCGTCAGCTGCTGAGACTGTAGGTCCCAAACTCCTGGGCTACAATGGGCTGAGACCTTCCAGCAGGTAGGCTGTCATCAGCCTGCTCTTAAATGGAACCGCCTGCCACAAACCTTTGAGATAAATGCCTTTATTAAAATATGGGACAAAATCACCACAAATGTCTTATGTTGCTGTGCAGAACGGGAGGAAAATCTGTGGTGTGAAGAGTGAATGTGCATTGAGGCTCTGTGCATCAGGTTTTGTGGTATCCCACACAGGTCTGCATTTTTTGTGCTCTCAGTTCATTAAAAGTACGTTTACACCCAACAAAGCATTACACGCTTCTGCCACAGTTTAACTGATTATTCACCCCTTGTCTTTGCCAGAAACACCTTCATAGTAACACTTAAATTTCTGGAGTGTGCAAATAAATAAGTATCTTAGGAGGTAAATCACATGTTGCTTTCCCCTGTATTTAAAAACAGCAAAATTTCTAATGAGTGAATATAATTGGTATTCGATATCAAGTAGAAGACTTACTAAAATAAACACACAGATATTTACACATGTCCAAGCTGCAGACCCAAAACACAACAGCTGTGTATGCAAGATCTTGTCTTCATCAATCTATACTGACACAGGTGAAAACAAATGTAAAAGGTGTCGTTTCTCAAGGATATGTCAGACAGGTTCTTATATCTATACCAGGTTAAAATTTGGCTCAATTTACTACAAGAGCATCCAAATTCATGTAGATACCTGGAACAGTTACTGTAAGATCAGTAGTTTTTAACTCAGGATGTACTGTAGAGATGAGGCAACATTTTAAAATCTGTCTACCTTAAAATATCAATGTAAGCAAATACCAGACTTTTAAAATCACAGAACTTAGGTAACCACACCTGTTTTCTGCATACTTTACTCTAGGTACCTCAGGCTAATTTTACCTCTTAACCCCTTCTCCAGTTCTGTACTGGCCCATCAGCCTGGCACATATGTCCCAAGGACAAGGTGCTGGTGTCCCCTCCCTTCTGATCTCCATCACCTTACCCTGCACTTCTGCCTCCAGACCTCCCATCTCCTATTCTTGCCAGCCTCTCATGCCTTACTTATGCCTAGAGGCTTATGTTTGCCTCTCTTGGCTGAAGCTACAAAGTAATATGTGCAGAAATATCAGTGTTTTTAGAGCACTGTGTAAAGATGGTGCTTTATACTACAGATAGATTGGATGATCCTTCCTCACTCCCAGCCCTGTCTCATTCTTCCAGTAGTCCCATTCAATTCTGTGGGCCAAATTTTGTCACTCCCTTTGTCATGTAGAGTAGGATCTCAGCCTTTGAATAGTCTCACTGATTTAAATGGGACTTATTCACACAATCAGCCATTAGTAAGAATGGAAAGAGAAGCTGACATTATATAGTAACATTCCTAATATATGTCTTCTGATGGCACAGAACAACCTACTAATGATGAAACCTTTGCAAAAATGTAGCTCTCATTGCTATACTTTTGACAAACTAGAAAAATCTCATTTCTGTGAATCATATTAGTTTTAAAGAATATCATCCAACGTATATCATAGTGATGCAATGAAGGCTCAGAATATAGCAGACCTATGCATCTGTTTTTACATTACTGTATAACAGAAATTCTACACTATCTAAAAGAAGAAATAAATTGTCTACAACTGTTTAACACCAACAATCCTTCCATTCACAAAACAAAGCTATGACGAAGAAGAACATGAATAAATATAGGCATAGCTCACCAAATCCACATATAGGTGGAAATAAAATTTAGCTATTTAAAAATGCATTTCTATGTATTATATGTAACATTTTAAGGTAATCTTACTTTAAAACTATTAATTTTCAGCACATAGTAGCTTCAAGCCGCTGAGAATCCTAAAGAGTAAGAAATTAAAGGCATCAAAACATACAGGAATTTAACATTTTAAATGGTCATATATGTTGAATTAATGCATTCTCTGTGTTTCAGACCAAACCAAAGCTCTGAAATAAAAGAGGTCCTTTAAACAAGCTCCATGAAAGTACCTGATCTGTTAAAAATAACACTGCAGGTGCCATAACATTATTGTGTATATATTGCTGCTGTATTTTTAATAGTTACTCATTCCTTTGGAAAGCAACTTGTAAAAGAATTATTCATTCTCTCTGTGCATACATTTTGAGAATAATTCACTGTACTTTTCCAAATTATTTTCAAAGTGTACACACACAGGAAAGGATACAAAACTTTTCCCAGGCTACATTTGAAAGCTTGTCAGCGCTCAGAGCTAAGGCCTTTAATCCCAGGCTTTAAATAATTTAGGTAACTCTTGATTACTCCATTGCTGGAACATCAAGCTCCACAAAATCTGAGTAACACAATATTTGATGGGAAAAGAGAGAATACTCTACTAAAGTAAAACACATTTCCTGCAAACAAATTTTGAACCGCAGCCTGATGTTCAATGCAAATTCTGGTGAAGCCCCACTGAGGCTGCCCTCCAAATAGCACTTTATTGCCGTTTCCACTAACAAAACCATTTAGTGAGGAGTTCTATGGTGCACTAGTTATAGCTTACACACTATGAAGTATGATATTCACAAGGCTTAAGGAACAGCTTCTCCTTAGGATTATAATATATCATGATATACTCTAGCTAAAATGTCCACATCGACTTCAGATGAACAAACCCCCCCACCACGACACAAAGCACACACAATTTAGACAGGGGAAAAAAAAACACAAAAAGGAAGTTTTTACCTTTCTTGTGGACTATTTTTTTTCTTGAGAGAACAATTTCATTTTCTCAGGTAATCCACAGGGGATTCAATATTTGCTGTCTCTATGTATTTGCTAAATTAAAAAAAAATAGTACAAATGGCTTTGTTCTCTTAGGTGCATCTGTACCTGTACCCTTAACAAAGTCTGAACTACTTCATTTTTTTCATTTGTGTTCTCCATTTAAAAAAACATTCTAGCCAGCAAACAAAACTTCTCTGTAAAAAGTTGTTTGGATCATTTTCAGGGGGTTAAGAGGCATGAACATCGTAATGTGTGCTGTGTGACAATCTACGCATATTTCGTTACATAGAAATACCAACTTTTTAAAGAATAATTAAAGAGCCCAAAAAATTATCAGAAGATAACAAAGAAGAAGAAGAAACAAACAAACAAACACCTCCCCCTGCAAATTAAATTATCACATATTAGGTCCTTAAAATTCCTTTTCACTGCTGCCTTTGAATACTTTTTTGCACTGAGGAATACAAAGTTTTTATCTTAAATCTATTAGTTCCTTTTCCCACCAAAGCTCACCGTTCAGCCCTGTGCAACTTATATTGCTAGAAAATCAGGACCAACAACAACAAGCCCATGACTGCCCTCAACAGAGTCAATAAATGGCACATTTGGCTCTCTCTCATACCATTTTGAACCAAGTCCTCACACACCTTCTGCCCTGACACCTCATCCATCAGCTCTTAAAGCACAGGAGCAGCACCCCACAAGCAAACCTCTTCTCTCCTACGCCATCTCCAGAGCTGAGGCCCAGATGAGAAACAGCCTTATCTTCCAGTAAGCAAGGATACACCTCTAAGATCAGACCTTGGCAATTTGACCTAAAACCATCCTTACTTGCAAAACAATGTCTCCATCATCTTCAGAGCAAGAAGGAAAGAGAGTGAGAGGGAAAACAGGGGTGGGGGTAGGGGAGGAAAGTCCGGTCCTCTCTGACCTGATTGGAAACTTTGTTGTGGCAGAAAGAAAAAAAAAAAAAAAAATCTCTTTGGCCAGTTGAGAAACTGCCTATGGTTGCTCTTGTATTGGGAGGGTCTGTTCAGGGTTTCTCAATCTTCTTTTCTCTCTCTCCCCCCTCTCTTTCTCCTCTTCTCTTGTTTCAAAAGGGGCCTCTGGTCAGCGCTGATTAATAAGTGTTTTTTGTTGTGAAGTGTTGAATAATAGAAGATGGCCAGTGACCCAGGAAAGACTAAACCTTGTGCTACTTTATTGTGGCAAGCTGAGAAAGGGGCTTTAGGACAGAGACCCCAAGCACTGACCCGCACACATCCTGCGGATTCCCTATTCATTCTCACAGCCTTCCAGTCGCCCAGAGCTCCCATTGTTTGCCAAGCAACAATGGAGATTTTGCACAGAAAGTAAAGCTCTCTTCAGATTCCTCCCTGATGTTTTGCATTTGGGGAAACAACCATCCTTAACAGGTTTTATTTTTACCCTAAACCGAATTTCACAAAAACTCCTATGATTTGGGCTTTTATTCTCATTGCTCAAGACTTTCCATACAAACCTAAGAAAACAAACATTTTCTCTTAATAAATAATTGTTTGGCGTTTTTTTTTTAATTACACAACAATTTTTTCTTGGAGTACTGCTTTCCTAGTGATTTAAGGGGAAAACTGAAGTTTCTTTTATCTTATTTCTTAGCATATGCTTTAATGCACATTACATATCATATTATTCCTAAAAATAACTGTATAGAAGCAGTCTCTGATTGAGTGGGAGCCAACTGGAGAATGTTGCTTTTAAAAAAAAAACAACTAAATAAAAGCAGAAGATTGAAATATCTTGGTTTATTTCTGCCCTGATTAGGCAAGCATAGTTTTTATCTCCTCAAAGGCTGGCCCTTTCCCTACACTCCAAACAAAGAGTTCATCTGCAGCCACCAAAGAAGGCACATGCCATTCCATAGATTTGCTCTGATTTACCTGTAGGGTCCAAACCACATTTGTCATTCCAGCCTAGGCATTTATTTGCTCTCTAGCCATGTGGATAAATAACTCTTGCATCTCTTGAGCCTCTGGGTAGGAGCACGATTAGAGGGAGCAGAGGCCTCAGGATCACAGAGTTCTGTTTAATTGCTTTCTCTGGCCCGTTATACATGGACTTCCATTCTTCTGAGATATCCACTTACACATGTCACCAAGTGGCTAGGTTAGAGTTTTTGGTTGTGCCTTGCATTTGCAAGTTTTTTGTCTTGTTGTAAATTTATTAGGCATTAAAAAATAAACAAACAAACAAAAAAACCACTAAGAGCAGAAGAATGTTGCAATCAATAGGACAAATAACTGCTAAACTGCTAAGATTTCTTCTCCCTCAGTTATTTGAATCTATTACTGACTGAACATTTTTATCAGGACCATTGCTTTCTCTCAGCGTTTACACCTGAATAGGGAGGTCTAGAAATCCACTCTTTGGAGGTGAGGAAGAAAAGACCGGTCTGTCAGAGAAACCTTTAACAACTGAAGGGGGAACAACAGTCTTTATTAAGGATATTGGGTAGCAGAATTACCTTGGCGGGGGCGGGAGGCGTTGTAAAACATCCATTTGCAAAAGGCTCTCAGGCTGAAACCCTTTCATCGGTGGCGAGGGGAGGGGGAGGCAGGGCGGGGGCTCGCAAACCCCCGGCTATCTCCATTTGTCAGCGCCACAGAGGAGGGGTCGTAAAGCCAGCGGTGCGGAGGGGTGGGCTGCCCGGTGGTCCGCCAGCCCCGCGCAGCCGGCGGCGGCTGCCCGGAGCGGGACGCGGCCACAAGTGCGCTGAGCGCGGCGGGCTCAGCCCGGGGCGGCGCGGAGCAGCGGACCCCGGCCTTTCACTTTCAAGCCCACCGCATCAGCGTTAGGAAGGGGGAAGTGGGGGGAGGAGAGGAGGGAGGGAAGGCAAGCGCCCTGCTGTATTGTTCCCCTGCCGAATTGATATGCTAATTCCCCTTGTGAGGGCATCACAAAGAACACCTTGCACTTCTGAAAGACTTTTGTGTCCTGGACGGAGAAGTTTATTATCAACTAATTAGCAACAACTTCTAGCAATGAGTTGGGTTACATTTTCATAAGCTTTGAACAAACATCCTGAGCTGCGTTGTGTCAGGATGATGGGCTTGGTAAGGAAAATAGAGTCCTAAATAAGGGAATGAGCTTTAATAATTAGCGCCTGCTATGTACGGAGCCTCTGTCGACGTAAGTCTTCTTCGTAAGCCTGAAGCTTTTGATTCACGTTGCTTCCAGGGTTGCAAAGGACCATGACAAGCACTCTACAAAACAAAATCTTACTCAGGGATGACTAGCCACTTTTCCCCTCATATTAAGGCTCTTCCCTTACAACCAAAGAGCATTTTAGACTACCCTGATAACGCACCGAGGATAATTAGTATATGAAGACGCTCAGTACAATTAAACATATTCATATTAAATATTATTTTGAGAGGATTGTTGTAGTCAGTCTAGCATTGTAAGTATAAAATTCGTCTGGGAAAATGGAAGGGTATATTTGAAATTACAAAAACAAAACATCTATATATTTCACAGGCTTTCTATTTGTTATGGTGGTGTTTGTTGGGGTTTTTGACATTTTTTAGAATGTGGTTTTGTTTTTAATTCCGTATTACTCTTCCTATAGTTTTTCCACAGAGGGAAGACCGGGTCTCAGTACTAGGTTAGCTCAGTTCTCTCATGGCAGACTTTCTGTATCTTTGGAAATAAAAGTACATGCTGTTTCTCTGGTTGAAAGTGAAACTAGGAAAACCAAGAGGACTTTACTTTTATCGCTGTAGCAAGCGCCAGTTATTTTCTGCTTGGCTTTATGCAACCAAAATAGAGCAGAAACTATCCTCTGAAGATAGGCACCTTCTATGGTTTACTGATTGACTGGAATTCTTATTGACTGGAAACAACGTACTTACAGCTTCATATTATGCTGTCGGGTTTTGGCTTTTGAGGTGTGTGATGTGGTGGGGGAGTGTCATATTGCAGTTCAAGTCAGTACTAGGTTGATTTTGCAGTTTATACATGGATTTCCAGCGTGGCTTCCTAAACCTCTCCTGGTCCTGAGGAGAGCACTAAGGAAGCTACTAGCCTTGGACCCATATTGGGATACAGTAAAAAACAGATCGGCCCAGGTTGCTTTTGCAATTCACCTTATCCTCTTCTATCCAGTACATTTAATGGGCAAACACACTCTCCATCACTCGGTCCCTTTCTGCTCCCTTCTCCAGGCAAATTCATTTGTTTAAAATCCTAAAAGGTGGTATAAGGTCTTATTGAAACCCAGCAACGTAAGGGGTAGGAGTGGATTAGATTCCTTCATTTCCTTTTGGTAATCCTAAATGCAGCTATCTCTGGTTCCCTAATCTCCTCTAGAGTCGGATTACCACCCATTTGAGCGAGTGCGGCTGGTATTAGGGGATGACAAGCTTGCAAAGAAAGTACCAAGAACTCCTGAGGTGACGGAGATGTCGGGGTGGCTCTGGCCACCCCGCAGCACCCTGGTGTCCTCCAGGGCACCCTGAGCAGCGGCGTGGGGTGATGGGGGCGGCTCTGGGCCGGGCAGTGTCCACCGGCCCCCGGCGCAGACCGGCCTTTCTTCTCGCTGTGGCTCCGCAGCGGCAAGGGCCACCGCTGGGTCGCTTTGGCGCTTCATTTGCCTCGTGACAGGCTTCCGCCAGCTCTGCGGCTTTCTGACACGGCCAGGAGAGCCACACTGCGCCATACACAAATATGTGGTTTTATATATATGTGTCTATATATACACGTATACATGAATGAATGTTCCCGGCATTCACTAGAAGAAAGAATGAACATAGAACAGGTGATAAAATGTGGAGCGAGTACAACCTTATTTATGCTTTTCTCTGTCCACTTGGAGAAACACAAACACGTTTGTGTGTGTGTGGCCATTTTTTGAAACAATCCCTCATATTTGATTGAAATGGAATATGCCACCGTGTATATCTAAGATTAAAGCTTTATTTTTAGAGGCCTGTAATCCTTTCAAGGAGGTTTTGTTGATATAAGACTTCATTGGAAAGTAATTGTGGATTGTATAGCTCTGACCTTTGCAGAAAGCAGGGTGTGGGTCTGTACAGCAGAGAGATACTGTGCATCAATTTCTTGTGAAGCCCCTGCAGACCAGCTAAGTGTGCATACAAGTTCAAGAATGTATTTAAAAGGTTACAGTTAGTGGTTTAGTTGTCAAAGGTGGAGACATGGTATTTTTATACTAAGTGAAATGCACTATTTAAATATATTTTTTAAATAAATAAAAAATAATATTAGAAGGCCAGGCCTTCTTCCCAAATTGGAGGCAGCTAAATGCTCTTTTGTGCCTGCAGCTCTAAGGAGGCTGTGATGCATGTGAAGGAAAGTGACTGACTTAACTCATTGGGATTCAGGGAATGGCCTGCCCTCTTTTGGAAAAAAAAAAAANAAAAAAAAGAAAAAAAGCAAGAAGAAGAAGAAAAGTAAGTGTGTATGTGTGTGTGTGTGCGTGCGTATTCGTGTTCGTGTATGTGTGTGTGACAGAGAGAGAGAGGAAGACAGAGAGAGGAGGGGGAGACTCACAGAGTCCTGCTTTCCTGAGCTGAGAGCTGCTGGTTCCTAAGCAGAAAGTATTAGGAGAAACACGGCTTCTTGTGTCTTTGCTACATTTACACAATGAAATCACTTCTATTTTTATTCCTGCTAACTGGCCGGTTTTGCTTGAATCCACTCTGAGCCATGGACGACGGGAACAAAAAAGTACTTTAAAACAACTAAACAAAAAAAAAAGAGGGAAAGAAAACCCTAGCAAACCCAACCACGCTGGGATGAGGATTACTCACTTTAATGCTGCCTGTAAGTACAAAGTCTCTTGTTGCATTTCAGGGCGATCGTGACAGGCTGTTGTTTAGGATGGAGTTGCTCGGGTTTGTTTTGATTCTTTGTTTTCTCCCTCTTTTTTTGTTGTTGTTGTTGTTTTTCCTTAAATAGATCATCCCTTTTTTCAGTCTTCTGCTGATTTAATAAAATAAGAAAATGAAACCGGGCTAGAGGGAGAGGGGCAGGCGGCTGAGCAGAGCGCGGCACGGCAGCAGGGCAGCAGCTGGGGGTGTAGGGCTCCGCGGGCGCGGAGGAACGCACGGTGCCAGCAGGGAGAGGGATAGAAGGCTGTTTTCGACATCACTTTGTGCGCTTGGATGGATTGAATTTTTTTTTTTTTTTTTTTTTTTTGGCCGCCTGTGTGTGTACATACACATCCCCAGGCAGCGTGATCTGCTTGGGTCTCTGTAGTGCAACTTGAGTCCGCCCAGCTCAAAGGAATGCGGTGGCCAAAACAGCTTTCCAGCTGTTTGGTTTTTTGGGATTCCAACCCCCCCACCTCACCCCAGGCACACTCCTCAAGAGCACCTGTGATGGTGCTACTTCACTATGGTAGGCTTAAAATAAACTAAGATCAAAATTGTCTCGCTCTCGCCTAGCCTAGTCGCTCTTCTCCCCCTCCCTTTCCTCCTTTCTTTCTTTATTTCTGTGAGAGCGCTCCTGGGAAAGCGGATCGGATAGAGGGGAAGGCTTTTGAAATCGTGGGGGAAAATGTAAGAGAATTCAGAGGGTCCGGGCTTTCTTTGTGTGGTGCTGAAGCCGCGGAGCTGCTTTGTGCTTTGGAAGGAGAAAATGGCGAGTCCTATTGTGTTTAGGCCATTTTCTTCCGGTACAAGGGTTTTCCCCCAAATCCTAAATACTTCAGGACCCTTTTGAAAGAAATCTCTCAGCCTACGAAGTGTGAATGGCTTCAGCTCTGCCTTTTCCCCAGCCGATAGCACATCACATTCTAGAGAGCCCACACATTTCTCTTCCCAGGGCTAAAGCACAATTTCTAAAGCTGCTGCATTCAGAGCCTCATGCAGCGTAGGGGCTATTTCGGCTGCTCTTTGCCCGTGTTATTCAACTCGGGGGAGCAGGTTATGAGAGAAAGGGGGTGGGGGGGACTGAAGAAATAATGTTTCGAGACCTGTCCTTGCTTTTAAATGCTAAGGATCAGCATTAGCCAATTGTGTGTGTGTGTGTGTGTGTGTGTGTGTGTGTGATCTGAGAAAAGACTTGTCAACGGCGACGCCTGAATTTTCCACTAAATTATTTAAAGTTTATGTATATATACGTGTAAGTGTACGTGAGAAAGAGTGTATCTCTGCGCATGCATGTAGCCACGTAGCAAGAGCTTTCCTTTAGGACTTGAAAGAGGCCATATATACACTCAAAGTGAGATTTTAGAGGATATTTAACCCCTAGGTGCAAATTATTCCCACTGTAACTTCTAATGAAAAAAAAAAAGAAAATAGTTTGCAGTGTTGTCAGTTCTTTTCAGGTCACCCCATAGGTAGGTACTGGTTACTAAAAACCGCGTCTGAATTTGCACGTTAATCCATTTAAGGAAACAAATGAGCATCCGAGGTTAAAAGACTGATGTCCGATATTAACCACTTTACATTAGAATGTAGGCTTGTCCAGGCGTCAGTGATTAAAAGCTCTTTGAAAAAGTAGAGCTAACAAATAAAGCCCAAGAAAGGTAAATCCTCACTACCACTTCCACTTCCTTCCAAGGCGCTGAATTTAGAAAAAAA
>VWYI01026209.1:34267-59267 GCA_013399455.1 Anthoscopus minutus | reverse complement strand
AGAGGCAGCTTGGATGCGCTGAGAAGAGTGTGCGGAGGTTGCGAGGGAGAGACGGGGAGGGGGAGCAGCGTGTGGGCATGGCGCAGGGAGAGAGGCGCGGAGCGGTGCCGGCGGGGCGGCGGAGCGGCGGGCGGGCAGCGGAGCGGCTTGCGGGCTTTGTGCGCGGGGCTGGGCGGTGGGGCGATGCTCAAGGCAGCGGCTGGCGGAGCGGGGGGCGGCGGCGGCTTAGGGTGTGAGGGGCACCTTACGCGCGGGGGAGGGTGGCGGGGCGGCGGTGGCAGTGCGACGTGCGCCGGGGCAGGTGCGTGCGCGGCCGGCGCACTGGAGACGCGGCCCCNGCAGCGGCTGGCGGAGCGGGGGGCGGCGGCAGCTTAGGGTGTGAGGGGCACCTTACGCGCGGGGGAGGGTGGCGGGGCGGCGGTGGCAGTGCGACGTGCGCCGGGGCAGGTGCGTGCGCGGCCGGCGCACTGGAGACGCGGCCCCGCTGGAGGCGGTGGCCCTGGCACGGCCAAGCCGGCAGGTGCTGGGAGGGAACAGGGGCGGGGAGGGGAGAGGCCGGGGTCCCCGCGCCGCTGGCGGCGGAAGTCTTTGTTCCGCGGGGCCTCGCCGGCGGTGGAACAAAGGAGCGGTAGGGCCGCTGCCGGCGCTGTCCCTGGTGCTGGCGGAGGCACCGCGCTCCTGCCGCGGCCCGCAGGACCGCTCGTCCCCGGTCGGCCGGACGCGCCCCGGAGACACCGGGTGGCCCCCGCGATGGGACCGTCCCCAGCCGAAGAAAACCCGCCATCGCGATGGGATTGAGCGGCGAGCAAAGCAGGGGTGCAGGGACGGCAGGAGAGCGGCTCGGCCTAAGCCGTGCGCCGATGCGCAGTGAACAGCCATTGCCCCGGAGCAGTCCCCGAGCGGGCTCCCCCGCGCATCCTTCCCGCCGAGTCCCTCCCACCCCTCTCTGAAACAACCAGGTTGGAAGCAAGTCCTGTGGGGGCTCTATCCCGCTCCTATCCCGACTCCATCCACAGCCATCTGCCGCGGCCTAATTCTGCTCTTCATCCACCAAACTGCAGCCACAGCCAGCCAGGGCAGGGGATGCTCTCAAATGATAAATAAGGCAAAACAACTAAGTAACAGCAGTAACCACAAGAACTATAACGATAACAACACTCCTTGCCTGAAGGTCATAGAGCTTTGTCCTTTTTTCTTATTGGTTTCAGCAGACAGCCTGACAGCAGTGTTTTTTCTACCAAAAACTGGATTGCAGATTGGATTGATCAGCCTTCTCTGCAAAAGGATAAAAGGGGAGAAGTCCTGTCCTTTCAGCAGCCTGTCTCCTCTTAATCCCCGTGTAGTCATCCTTGCATTGTCCAGCGGACAGATGAAGCACATGGGCTACTCCTTTATTTCCCTTCAGCTCACTGAGTTGTGGTCCAGTCTTGCCCGCTCCTGCCATGCCATATAGCTGCTCTCATTTCTTCTTTTGAGATACTTGTTCACATATACACACCTACCTAGATATGCATGTTCACATTTCGTGATTTCTCCATAGCGTCAGATTCTCACAATTTCTGTTCATCACTGCTTCTTGCTTATATGTCCTTTGTAAGACCCAGCGCTTCACAGGATCTCAGGGGAGCCAAGAGGAGAGCTGAAAGGAAAGTCCATCTCTGCCTGCTTGTGTGCGAGCAAGGATGATGCACAGCAGAGGTTGACCCTCGCACAGGTAGAAAGCAGGGAAGTATTTTAAATACCTTGTGTCCTGAGCAACCTGGAGCACTCAGTTAAACTGTCTGCAGGATTACAAACATGAGCTGACCACCCCTCCACTGAGGCATTATTTCCCCACATTTTACTTTTATTTGTTTTATTGGACATCATTGCTAAAGATTTGTTATAAACATTCTTTAGTTCTGTAGCAAAAGAAATATAAATATGTATGTGAACTCTCCATCACCAATCCCTCAATGTAGCTTTTAAGATATTTCTTAATGCCTGGAAAGAAATTGAACTTTCCTTGGAATGGATGAAGCTTTCTTTTTGGAAAGCTGCCAGAGACAGGGAACCTTTCTACCTTCTAAACTACAACAGCAGTAATATCTGTGGTGATGAAGATGATGGAGCACGTAAAAAATGGATGCAATGAAGGTATGAAGACCCATGTGATGAACTGTGCCATCTAGAGAGGTGCATTTCCCATTCCAATGTCCTCTTGCTGAGGTAGGTGCATTGTGGTTCTGGTGGCGGCATCGGAAAGTAACTAACATCTAATATTCACCACTTTCCTTCCTGCTCTGAAAACGGAATGAAAACCCTGCTCTCAGCACTTTTTCTGGGAGATAACCTCATTTCCGAGGCTACCTCAGTCACGTCTCCCCACAGAGAGGAGTGGAGAGCGCTGCCTGCCAGCCTCTCCTTGAGATAGAAGCCAACTATGACCCCCCTCCCCCACGCCTTTTTTTGAAAAAAAAAAAAGCTATTTTTCCTTTTTTCCTCCTTAAGCGACTCCCACCCAGAACCCCGCAGGAAAATCCTGACCCCAGGCGGGGTCGGGCGGGCAGCGGGGCGATCCACCACCTTCTTCTGATCCTCCTCATCTTCCTCTTCTTCCTCCTCTTCCTCCTCCTCCTCCCCCGCCGCCTGGCCCCCGGCACTGCCGCGCCCCCTGGCGGCCGCGCACGGCGCCGCGCCCAGCGCAAATCCAGCGCAATCCCAGCCTAGCGCCAGCGCAATCCCAGCGCAATCCCAGCCTAGTGCCAGCGCAAATCCAGTGCAATCTCAGCCTAACGCCAGCGCAAATCCAGCGCAATCCCAGCCTAGCGCCAGTGCAAATCCAGTGCAATCCCAGCCTAACGCCAGTGCAAATCCAGTGCAATCCCAGCCTAACGCCAGTGCAAATCCAGTGCAATCTCAGCGCAGCGCCACACCCGCGCCTCCGTGGCAGAACCTGGGAAACTTCGAGTAGGGACCACCTCGCAGCAACATCCCGAATAAAAAATAACTTCAAAACGTCAGGCACATGCCTTTTAAGTGTTTTGCGATGTAGAGCATGAAAGTCATGTTTCCATATCTTCCCAGTGGGAATCAAGGCTATCTGTGTCATTTAAATTCAGAGCTACAGAGTACCATCTGTGGCATGAAAATATGAAGGGAAAGGGGCTGTTACCTGCTTACTGCAGCTCTTGAGGCACTCTAGGGCATCAGTTTCACACAGGGACAAATTAAAGCAAGAGGCATAGTTAAGGTATTATCCAGTTTACAGACACAGTGTTTCTCAAAAAGTTAAAAGGCTTTAATTTAGCTGTTGATTAGGAAGATTAAATACCAACATTTCATTTTTTTTCACTTGTCCTCCTGTACTCAAGGTGGTGGCTAAGAAAGGTGTAGAGCACAGGTAAGTTAGGCAATAAGCAAAGCAAGCCCTCCATCAGAACAAGCACTGCCTCCACCCTGCAGAGCTGTGCCAGCAGCAGGATCTTCCCCAGACCCAAAGAGAAGCAGAGGACAAGTGACCTGCCCGGTGCTTCAAGGCCTGGTGCACAGCGGTGACTGCCACGGGGTGAGAGAGTCAATGAGCCAGCCAGCAAAGGTATGACATAAGACTCATTTTCACAGTCTGCACAAAATTCCTTGCATTTCTTTTCTAGTACTTAGCTCCTCTGATACTGGTCAATTACCACAATAACTCAGGAGTGAGATAACAGGGGCAGTAATTTTCAGTCTAACGTGAATTAATTTTCGCTTGATCTGGAACTGCTTTAATAGCATGATGGGCATTAAAGGCGCCACACTACCCAATACTAAATATCTGTGTGTCTGAACTAGTCTTAAAAAAACCTTACTAGAGAAATCCCACAACCAGAAAACAGGGAAGAAGTACCAAATCTTAAGTACACTGCTAGTATAAAATATTAGAAATTGTAAATTAAGAACAATTGAATTAGCACCAGGAAACTATTAAATTAACAGGTGTACTGTTCATGCTAAGGTTGGTTTATAACTTGCCGTATTAGAGTAATTGTGTTTATTAAGCAATTAAGCACAGGTTGCATGTTAAATAATATTAACTAAACACACACTTAATACTTGTACAAAAGTACTTAAAATGCAATCTAAGTTTTTAAACTCAATCACTAACAGGTTTTGCCTAGGTTTTCTGTACAAGGAGATGAAAAATAAAATACTCTGTACACAGGAGTTTACTAGTGTGTATTTGAATTTATCTTAATGCAGCAGGTAAAGAAGTTAGTAAGCAAGACAACAACATTCTTTTCTTAACGATCTTAACAAAGAATTACAGAATTATTTGAAGTATCTTTACAGTATTTGGAACAGGTAAATGACTAACACACTTCCTGACTTCAGAGGGTTATAGCTCAACACTATTTCATTTGGCACAATCTCTGTAAAATAATTGTGCAGTCTTTTTTGAACCTAAATCTTACGCCATACATCATTCCTGTCTCACAAACTAGACTTATTAGAGTTATTGAAAGCATTTTTGGACCATTTAGAGATTTATGATTTGATTTACTGTTCTACGTCCAGGGTGTGAGACATTCAACTGAGAAAACATTTTTAATGAATGTGCAGGTCCCTGTAAAAGCTCTTACCTTCGCACTTGTTTTTTGAATCTAATTAAGAACTTTTTGCTATTTGTTCTTCTTTAAAAAAATTATGTTCAGTCTACTAATATTTGTGGATAAAATGAAAAGAGCAGCTATGACAGCAAATCTAAAGGTACAACCTTTACATTTTTTACAATGGACATTTCCAGGTAATCGACAGACTGAGTAAAATCCGTTAAAAATTAAGGGCATGACTTCTTTCAAACTATAAAAATTGGGATAAATCTGACTTCTATTAACACTAGAAGAATTGGGATAAATCTGACTTCTACGAACAAAAGAATAAAAATTATGTGGCTGTCACTAATTAAAGCAATAATTACTGAGATGTTGACCTATTTTAAAGTTTTATAGTTCCTCATCTCTCCTCTGTAGAGGATTCTAAAGGCCAGTCAGAAGAAATAATTTCCTTGAAAAGAATGCCAAAACCCCAAAAGAAAACAGAAAAATGAGTGAGTTATTCTTTATTGCAATTCTTTTGCCCAATGTCAAGCAATTAAAATGTCAGATTCCCCATCTTAGCCAAACCGGCCACACCAGCTATAGGTTAAAAGTATTTAGGAAATACATAGAAATCTGCCAGGTAAGACAAAAGAAGTGTTAATTTTATCATTGTCAATATAAAATCAAACCAACATATTCACCTGTTGAGATAAACCTCCTGCACTTATATGTTCACCAGCTTGATTTTAGTAAGCTTGGGTTTTCAATAAGATGTACTCCTAGACCAAGAGGCAGGTTTAAACACACACAGTGAAGCGTTGTAGAAGACAGGATGCAACACACCTTTGGAAAGGAATCCCATCCTTCCCTACAGGAGGTCTGGATTTAAGATGTGCTGCAGCACATGCTGCAGTCCCAGCTTCAGCCCCACAGCTCCAAACTGGAATAAGAGCCCTCGTGTGCTCAGTGTCCCGTCAGGATAGGACAGACACTTTGGGATGGTTGAACCCCTTTGGACTGAAAGTTCAAATTACTCACACACGACCAAGGTCAGTGTTCACACTACACACTTAAGGCAGTCAATTAAATCCATCCTGAGCCTTCCTAATATTATATGCACACAAAATAGAGCATTAATCTTGGTTTAAAAGAAGAAACACATTATAATAGCAGAGATGTCTTGGAAGCACTTTTCCTTGTCTATGAAAAATGCAGGACTTCTGGAATATTACGTGAGAAAATAATATGATGACTTTAAAGACTGGGAATAATAGAAAGAGGATTTAATATCACTTGAGAACGTGGGAGATCACACTCTGGAATTAATGAAACTGTTCCATGTTGTAAGGTAGGACTATCAGTGGCTGGAGGCAGTAGGAGGAATAAGACTTAGAATATTGTTTTGTTGCAAAGTATCTGCGTGCCAGATGTGTGGTATGCCCCTGGAAGAAAAAAAAAATCCATTGGGATGCTATTAGAGGAAATTACTTTCTGTTATAACCCTAGGTGTAAGCAAGCCTGCGCTGGGATTATGTACAATATGATCAGTTGTGGCCAGGCAAAGGGCTGCCAAGACAGCAAAGAGGGTGAGTAATCTCCAGTTGTGAGCTGATCACAAGAACCTGTTTTGTCAGCTCAGCAAAATGCAGTCAGAGGGGAGCTATGACAACTGTGGCAAATTCTAGAGAGGAAACAACACTAGGACAGGCAAAGAATTGTAA
This sequence comes from Anthoscopus minutus, assembly GCA_013399455.1. Classification (NCBI taxonomy): domain Eukaryota; kingdom Metazoa; phylum Chordata; class Aves; order Passeriformes; family Paridae; genus Anthoscopus; species Anthoscopus minutus. The sequence continues at coordinate 52,987 of VWYI01026209.1, read as the reverse complement.
GACTAGGATGTTAGCACTAATGTTATTTCTCAAAAAGGTCTCAAGACTAACACAGGAATAAAGGAACTTAATTAATAAATACCCTTCTCATAAGCTGGTGGAAGACAGGAAAAATTATTTTAAGACTGAGAATCTGAATTAATTTACTAGGAAGAGCATTCTCATTGTTTTCTCTAACATGTCAAAATCTCAAAAAAAAATCTAATAGAAGAAAAAGAAAAAATAGAAGAAATTTAGCCTGGATAAAGAAAAAAAAATGTTTATTGTATATTTAAGAACTTAAAATCTAGTTAATTGTAAAAAAACCAAGCAGTTGTTTTGAAAGGGAATGAGAAAAAGAGAGAAAGAGAAAGAATGAGAGCTATAGACAAAAAGGAAGAGACAGAGGGAAAAAAGGCAAACGCAAAAGAATTAAAAAGAAAGTGATAAAGGGAAAGAGAAGTATTTTCAAATAAAAGAAATGTTTGCAACAATGTTTTTTAATTCCTTTATTTAAGGTATTTTTAACAAAATGTACAATTTCAATACTTGGTTTCAATGAATAAGCATTTTTTTTCTTAAAAACTGTGTTTAAGAATCCTAAATGCCGTGCTGTACAAAAAACTCTGTTCTTCTTTAAAGTGTTCCTTCTGTTATCATGCAAAACTTGCATAATAAGATAGACTTCAAAATGTCAATATTATTATGAACTTACAGGAACAGAAAATCCCAGTATGTTATGGCTTTGTTAACATTGTTGGAAATACATTCTCTAAATCAAGGGATTCAAAAGCTTTTCTCTTTATTAATTTTTCTGATTTTAAGCAAAGAGATAAGGAAAATGCAAATGTGACTTAGTTATAGATTTTGTGGTTTGACAGATAAACATTTAAAGAGGTTTATGTTATACTAACTCCAAACAATCAAAGAATGGCAGGTCTGGGATATTTATATTTAAAGAGACATCGGAGCTCAGATACACTGTTTTTGTCTGGGTGGTGGTTTGCACACAGGTATATATAGATTAAAAAATATGGATAGATAAATGCACCCCAGATCTCAACTATGTTGATATTAATCCATTTTCAAACAATTAGCAGTCCATAAAGTCATGTTACACCATGTTATCTATTTCAGCAATATATAAACATCATACCATTTTTTTTTTTACTATTTTCTCTCACTTTTGGAGACAACACATGAGGGAAAAGCCACCTAAGGATGCAAAAGTTTGAGAAAATCCTAAATACAGGAAAACAAGAGGTTGGAACTGAAAATACTTGACTATTTTTATCATCTCAAACTACAAACACTGCTGCCTTTCCAGAGACAACGCAGGAGCCTGCAAGATGAAGGCTGTTCTGCGGCTCACGTGGATGTGAAAAAGCAAAGATGAAAGACTACTCAAGCTCATCTGTATGGAAGCTGTGAAACTGCTTGGAAAATTTGGGGAATATAGAAGCTGAGCGTTTATTAGGAACCTTGCAGTTGATGCTGAATAGAAATGAAGACAGATTCCCCACAAAGTCAAGTGAAGAGTAATAATTCTGCAATTTCAGAAGCTTATATAACAATATGGAGAAGCACAGAAAGGAGACAATAGAACTGTGAAAATTACTTTTTTTCTTTTAACTCACAACGCATTTTCTTCAGTCGCGTATGCTCATTGTTTTTTGTTCAGCTTAAGACATTTGTGCAAACAAGCTTCTTTCCAGCAAACATTAATATTTTGTGGGCAAACACAAAAATCGCTGGATTTTCACATCTCCAGGTGCACATGGTTTTGCTTAATTTTTTTAAGCACTCACCCTCTCAAAAAGTAAGAACAATTCTATCCAGCAAGCAAGAACCACCAACAAGTCCCAAGTGATTATGGGATGGCTTTGCAGAGTCATTTTTTGATGAAAATTTGTCAGCAGAATCTGTGTTGGATTCCTGACTGCAGTGGATTTCTTCCTTGCACCCGATGAAGTAGGATGAAGGGCAGAGAAGACAGTGATTTGGGATAGACCTTGAGCAGTGGGATTGAAACTCCAGCCAAAAGCCTGCCCTGAAGGAAGGGATATGGGAGTCTGCTAAGGAACAGGGGGGCAAATCCCTCATTCTGCTTATGTACACCCAGATCTTGAATTCAGAAAGACTATCAAAGGGAAGCAGTAGCTAAGTCCAGGAAGGAACAGGCAGTAACAACTCCTGTAAAGCAATTTTAAACATCAGAGCTAAATCAGAACAACCTTATTAGTGAAAGATAAAGATGTTTGATCTTTTAAAATGCCCGTGAAAAATATCTACCAAATAAGCACTAGAAAGTTGGCTTTGAATCTGCTAGACTTACAAGGCAACACTAAATTAATTGTGTTACACATAGACGCTGTGACTAATACAACACAAATCAACATAATGCACCCTAGTATATCATGTGTTCCCCATCCAAAACTCTACATTTCCCTGTCATGTTTCAGGCTTTATATCCTATAGCAAGTGATTCCTATGTTTTCCTTCATTTTAAAAACCTAGCATCTTAGTCATACTGGCAATCACTGTTCTTGGGGCTGTGAAGGACTAGGTGGGGTTTTAACCACCAGCTCTGCTCAGTGTTAGGGGTAAAGCTGGGCAAGATGAACTCTTACCCCTAGATGAGATGGATTGGAGCTAGAATGTCCAAGCTGCACACAGATTTGCCATGCCCTCCTGTCCCTACTGAGAGCTGAGGTGCTTAGAAAGGGGTCATGCTGGGAGAGAAGTATTAGCTGACATCACACCAACAGGTCATGTTTTCTGACAGTTCTGCTGGAAAAATCTAAGGTGAGATAGAGAGGTTCTGGGGACCTAATTTAGCAGAACTGAGCTTCCTACTTCAGTTTGTATAACACTGTGAAAATATATAGTGAAATAGGAATGTTAATGGGGTCAAAAATTTTCTTAATCTCCCAAACAAGCAGCTTCAGAAAAACAAAACCCTGGAAAATTCCCAGAAAAAATCTTAAGAATATGATCAAGATGAATAGGAAAAGTGACTTGTCACTTTGTAGTTAAAAGTCTTCTGCATTCTGAATTATTTAGAAGGTGTTTGGAAAACATCATCGCTTATGGAAAAAGTCTGCATCTCTAAAGAGATCACAGATTTGTGAACAGGATGCTAATTTATTATTTCAATGCACCATCTCAAGGGCGCTCAGCTATTGAAACACACAAAAGTAATTTTAAGAAGTTTATTTATCCAGTTTTCTTTTATTTTTTTTCATCCATATACAATGCAATAGGCTTGACTACCCCTCCTCCAGACACCTCCCAGGAGGGCTTGTGAAGACAACATGGCACAGCAGGGTCTGTAACACCACAAGCCAGCCTCAGACACAGCAATTCCCAGACAAGTGGTACCTAAATTCAACAATATTTAGAGTCTTGCATCTAATGGCTGGTTCTCACCATGGAGAACTCCAAGGAGAGCCACTTAGCTGGTAAGCCCACACTTCCGCACTGGTACTAAGTCTAGGCTTCAGTGGACTCCCTGTATAAAGTTCTTGAGAACTGTCTGCCCTGGCAGGAGCTGATAAGCACATGTCTGTATCACACAGGCCTCAGGCAGGTTGTGTTCCCCTTGTCAGGGTTTGGGAAGCACCAGTACAGTTTCTCAGCTCCCAGTGTAGAAAATCTGCAACCACCACAAAACTGGTTATTAGGGAAGCTTTCTTATTTGAAGTGAAAAAGCATTTTTTCAGGTCAAGCCATGGCAGGACAGGGGAGAAATGTTACAAACTTTATCTTTTCAGGATCTAATTCATGTGTTTCTCTCTGCTGCACTCTATTACTTACATGATACAACTGTGGTTATAGCAAAGTAGGGGCAATAGGGACTACTTAATTGGCACAGTCTAACATACCAGCAATAGTCCAAAGTGAAACCTTTCCTAAATTTTGTATGGGTAGATATCTTAAGAGCTCTGTAAGAATCAGAGCTGCTAGTGAACTTCTAAGGACAGCCTGGGGTATTAGACGGGTATAATGAGAAAATCTGGAAATTCACGTGAAGAACTCTACCAGTTCACTTTAACATTGGCATAAACTCCTTAGTCTATGACTTTCTCCCTTTTTTGTTACTGGTCTCTCTGACAGTGGTTCAAAAAGGGGAGACTTTGAAAATCCGGTCAAGAGTGCTATTGGGAAGTACTACTATATAGCCAAATTTTCCTGCCAGGGCCCAACTCTTCAAGCTGCAGCAACATGTCTGCAGGATACATGTTTATTTGTCCCCAAGTCTTACATTTGTACATCATACATCATGTGCATATAGGATGGATGGATGGATGGATGGATGGATGGATGGATGGATGGATGGATGGATAGATAGATAGATAGATAGAAAAAAAGATGGATAGATAGATAGATAGATAGATAGATTAGATAGATAGAGGTGTTTGTGCATATATATTTACTTACACACATACCTTTATAACACATCTACTAAAACAAAGGGACCTAGAGAAGCAAGAAGCTTTAAAATACAGAATTTATAGAAGAAAAAAAAAAGATTTCAAAATACTTAAAGTTTTCTTCTATTTCATCTCCTTTCACCTAAGTAAAAGTTTTTCCACTATATTTAAGTTACTAAAGCCTGAAGACATCCATGGGGTTTACTTTAAGTTCTAATCCATCACCTTTGTTACTGAATCAGTTAAAAAAAGCATTTAAAAAACCACTTAAGGACATTAATTCTTAAGGGTAAGTGACTTCTTGAATCAGTTTAATATATTAATAAACATTATTTAATAAACAATTACTATCTGTTCACAACGCAATACTGCTTTTATATTGTTTCACGTTTCTCTGTTTTTACTGCTAATAGTAGTAATAATAGAATACAAAAAGTTGACTTCATGTTTATGATAGTCAAGGCTTCATACATCTTTGAAGACCCTCATTTTCTGAAGCCCACTTCAGAAAATCAAGTTCTAGACCCTACATCAGTGCTTCTTTTGGGAAAACTTGACTGACTCTTCTAGGCAAACCATTATATGAATAAGCATATACAGTGCCTTTGAGTTTGACATTGTGGTCTCGTAACCATTGATTGTGTTGTGAGTAGTTATTGGAACTGGTAACAACTGGTCTGTGCATATCAGCATGCACATGTGTGTGTTTGTACAAGATGGAAAACAGTGCTTGCTTGTGTGATGTGTCCTCCCTTTCCTCAAGGCTCAGTTGGACAAGTTACCAAAAGTAAACACATTTTCCTAAAACACCCTCCATCACTTATCTTTCATGAGTAAAACTCCAGAATGGGGTAAATTCTGTGTCAAATTGCTTCAGCAATAGTACAGCAGAAGGACTGAGGAGGCAGTCCAGTCCAAGGACAGTGCAAGGAGGAGGACCATCTGCCAAGTCTCACAGTCTGATGCCTAACCCAGTGATCCCTGGTGTGCTCCAGCACAGAGCTCAGTATTATTCTCTTCCTGACAGAGGATGAGGACATTTTCACTTTCTCCATCAACTCCCTAGCCATGCTCTTGGGGCTGCGAAGTTGGCTCCACCAACTCCCTCTCTCCCACCTCTCTGTTGGTGCTGGAGTTGCAATGAGAATCTCCTATTTTGAGGGCTAACCCATAACATTCAGGGCTCAAGCAAAACCCAGAGATTTTCCTCCTACGTTTCAGCAAATACTCCCACAGCAAGCTGAACTCGCACAAGGACAAAAACACAAGGAAGGAATAATCAACAGGGCACTGCGTACAAGGATGAGGAAAAAGCAACCCTGTTACTCAGAAAATGCACATAGGACTTTAGTACAAAGCTTCATAACTGGTCATACTTTAAAATGACCCAGTAAATATCTGCAAGCTCCTGAGTGGCATGGTTTAACAAATGCCTTTAAGAACAGGCTTAATTCAGAAGCGCTCAGAAGGAAAAAAGATCGAAATGCATTGATATGTAAATCTAAGCAGCAAGCAGATCTGGTTACAGAGCCATACAAAAGGGATTTATACTCTTTTTAAAAGATTTTTAGCTTTATAATGGCAGTGGTGATCTTAGGGACATCCCTAGCCAACTTCAGGACTCCCCATTTGGTATAAATTTGCTAACTTAATAAAGTAGGGCTGACCAGAAGAAAAGTTTAAAAAAAAAAGTGCTAAAATTTCCAAATCCATCCTTGTTTCAGATCAGAGAAGAAAAAAATCACTTCTCATACATTATTGAGAAGGTGTAGCAGGGAGAGTGAGCCATCATGCAGACATACACACACCCAAGAGAGCATCTTACTCCTGCAGTCTTGCTGCTACTGTCTTCTCAAACCCAACACAGCCTCCCTCCTCTCAGCAGAGAAAATAAAACCCCAAGCTATTGCAGCTATGGTTAGTCTGATGTTGTTGTTACTAATGTAGACTCTCTTGTGACAAGCACAGAATTTGGCAAGTCCTTGTCTCTTGAGAAGCTGCATTTAGTTTGTGGCACTGCCACAAAAGTAGATGGCAGAGACCTTCTACTAACATACCAATAAAAATCCCAAGATAAAAATGTTACAAATGACGTTGATTCAATATTCCTCCCACACACATGAAGCCCCAAGATTGCCATAAGGACTGCTCTTCATTAAAGTTTCATTAAATGGGCTGTTAAAATAAATAAGCAAATTACTTCTTGGAACCACAGCACACGGTTCCAGTCAGAATAATGTAGAAGGTATGACTTATATTGAGCAGATTTTTAAGCCTGTTATCAAAGCTATTAATCATGTCTTGTCCAACAAGAATCCTGCAACATTATAATTTTAGTGAACGTAGTTACTGTTACAAGGAATGCAGATTGCTTTAAAATTACCATTGTTAAGCCGAAGAAAGTTTGCACTGATGTATTTTATGCATCTCTTTTGACTTCAATCAAATCTGCAGGAAGATGTAAACAAGATAAAAGGTGGTCTGGAGCAATGTGAGCTAACCAAAGCTTTGCCTGCAGAACATGAGTCTACTCCATGCCTCATTTTGGTCTCAAAAAGACGGAAAAGCAATATTCCTCTCTCATTTTCATGTGAGGAGCCTGGATGAAATCCTGTGAACTGGATTTAAAATCAATCAAAATCAGAGAAAATATTCTCCTCAGAGATGTTCTTCATATTTACTGCGACACTCTGTTGGGAAACCTCCTCAGATGAAGGTATCAGAGGCAGAGCATTAGCTAGCCCTCTAGCCTAAACTATCTAGCTTATCTCACATAAAACCACTCAAATCTGCCTATGAGATATGATGAGAACAAATAGGTTTATAGGCACTTCAGATCTGCAGTGCTTATGCACAGGGCCTACTTGCATTCTCTGGAGCACAGTTTTTTGAGAAGAACAAACAAGGCAGCCTGTCCTGATAAGGTGCTGAGATCAGCTCCTGTATAAGTCAATAAAGTCTGAGCAGCACTTACAATGTTACACTCACTTTTCCCATATCACCCCTGTGCTTTTGCACATGGGAAAATACACCCAGGTTTTGTTTGTGATCTGTTTATGGAACATGTATGGACTGGGATTCCTTAAAAAGCATCGGCTCCTAGCTGGTTACTGATGATAAAAACTGTTTTCTTACTCACCCCCTGAGAGTCCTGCGGTTTTCCATAACATGTGTCAATAGGATAACCCTGTCAAATGTTCCCAATGTAAAAGTGGAAAATGACTCATAAAACAACTTTAGCATGCACTGTAACTTTTTTATTTTAGCTATGGAAGGTCCCTCAAAGCCAAGGTCCCTCCCTGCTAGGCACTGCATGTGTGGGTTACTCTCAAGAGCTTCTTGACTGCTATCTTTAGATGAAAAAATTGATAGATATCAAAGTTATGATGAGCTGGAAAATTTATGATACATAGCAATCACAACTCAGCTCATTCATAATACTTGTAACTTTTTTTGGAGATGCTATTGATGATACGCACTCTCTTTCTTCTGCATATGAGTAACAGATCTTCTAAATCAGTGGGATTTCAGTGCAGGAGACTGAGTGAGGCAGATAATGTGCTCTTGTACTGTTTACCAACTTCCCATCCCTTTTTGATCAAACCAATTATTTTCTAATCCTCCTCCTCTCAACTCACCTGGCTTCTGCCTGTTCACCTCTGATTCAAAAATGTATTTGGGCATGTAAATGCATGCATGGGAAATTCCTGGGTATAGCATTCTAAGTGAGCTAGTAGTTACTTGTAAGACTACGGGCGAAGCATAAACACCCTTTAAAACAAACTAATAAACAAACAAACACAAAAAGAAAATAAAACCCAATATTTAACCCAGCACATTCATTTTCTATTGGAGCTGAGATCACAGAGTCTCAGCTGGAGGAAACCAATGTCAGACAGGAACCAGGCTTGTTGCTCCATTCGTTACATTCCAAAGCGGTTATCCCATCTGATTTAACTTAACAAGCCCCACATTTTTTAATCTGAATGAGTTCTTGCATGGCTTATCCTTTCTCAGAGAGACAAATAAGGGTAATGGAGCTGGAGTTGACAACAGAGTGGAGAGCCAGGAGTGGTTTGACACTCCATTACCCTAGGCTGAACCATCACAATGCAGCACTGTGGCCATGAGTTTCTAAGACATTTTATGAAGAGCTCAGATCTGAGGGAGGCATTTCACTTGAAATGGTGAAACTGTAGCCAAGAATTGAAAGAAAGACTTTTGAAACAATATTAAATGTGGTACTATAAAGAGAAGTTCTTTAGTGAAGGCTTTCAGGTGCATGAATTTAGCTATGTGCACATGTGGCATGAGATCTTCACAATTCTTGTAAGTCTAATTAATTAGTATATCTAGCAGGCACATCCAATAAGAGAACAGTTGCTCTGGTAACTCACTCTTGGGTCTGCCCCTTGGAGATTCTCCAGGGGATTCCTTGCCCTATTTCTTGTTATGTCTCTAAAGCCCTAGTGCAAAACAAGGAGCTCTTGATAGAAATTCTTTTATTGAAAATAAGGATAAACAGAATTTCAAGAATGTGACATAAAGGGTTAGCTGCTGTTCTGAAGAGTGAGAAATCATAAGAAAGTGCTAGAAATTATTCAACTATATATTCAAATTTACAAAGCTACACATATATGAAAAAACCTGAAAATCTTTATGCATCAAAAAAAACCAAATTTACATGGAACTTTTTGTAAAATTGGAAAAAATTAGAAATTCTCAATGTCATTACTTGGAGGATGAATGTGAAATTGTCTTTTTCCTGAGTGGTAAAGAGAACACCCTCCACTCAGTTATGTTCTGTAGTTTTTCATAATTTTCATGAAAGGACAGAGATATTAATCTTACTTAGATTTGGTTCCCCACAAGAAGCAATACATCCACCTACATTTTGGAGAATAATCTCCTCCCAGAGGTGCCTATCTCTCTCTCTCTCTGCTCTAGAGGAACTCCATCTCAGATTGAACGGTTTCCAGGCAGCTCAAGTCTGGAAAGGTGGATCCTGTTGGTTTCCCTAAACCCCTGGGCCACACCTAGGTCTAAAACCTGCAAGATTCAGGGGCATTACACTGGGCACAAACACAGAAAAAAGCACTTTAGATTCCAGGGCCGGAGGCTTAGTATATCTTCTAGCATAATTTCTAAGCTGACAGTGCTGTCTTTGCTGCTTTAATGACTTTTGTGGAGATGTGGTCTCTGCAGCTACTGATAGGACAAGAACAATTCTCTGGTCTTGCATTGACAGCACTTCCTTCAGAGAAATTATGTCTTTTCCTGGTTCAAACAAATAAAATAGCATTTGGGCTATATGTTTTTAGATGATTAAAACACATTCACTTCTGGTACTGCTTATTCCCTGCAAGAGGGAGTGAATGTTTTCAGATTATGCACATAGCTAAAAACCCATAAATTTTGTCATTCAGATCCATAAGCAGCATGGCAGGCTTGCAAAAGCTATTACTTTTCAGTTACACAAGTGTGTTAAATTACTCAGTCAACTGACATCTGGCATGAACTATAAATTGCTCTCAAAATTCTTTTAGAAAGATTATTATATTATTATTAATTTGCTGTGTATGTCAAAGCATATCACACACACAGCAATCCTGAAGGTAGTTAGCATTTTCAAGCATCACACTGAAAAGGCCCAGAAAATAATAACCCTGCAGAAATAATCTCCAAGGCATTAGCAGGTTAAGCAGTGCTGGCACAACTTCCCTTCAACATATTTCCTTCAATCCATCTTTAAGAATAAAAAATAAAAAAGCCTCTTTTATATATAAAAAAACAAGCTCTTTGTCATATATCTTTGACTATTACAAATTAGGCTCAGAGGGTAACATTTCATTGGCAACTTATATTCACTAAAAACAAAGCATTTTGAAAAATGACAGTATTTTTTACTCATTTTTCCAGCAGTTCAAAGCCACCTTGATAAGATACTCAGTCAAATAATGGAACACATCTGAACTATTTAAGCATAATTTTGAACATAGAACTCCTTTTCAGGTTTGCTGCTGTCCTTCAAAATATCTAGATAGGAAAGCAGAGTAATAGTTAAATGAAACTATAATTTGATAAAATGTAATTCAATGTTATTTCAAATAAAAATCATGTTCACAGAATAAAAACAGGCTTAAATTCAACAGTGTTTTATGAACATGATTACTTTTCAGCACATGAACAATCCTCATGAACTCATATGGAAATTTTGTTTTACTACTTATTTCAATTTTTCCATAAATGCACAATGACTTCTCACCCAAAGAACCTCAACTGAAGGTTTAAGAGCTACAGTAAAAAAGTCAGAGACCTGCAGAAGTTGGGGTAGGCTGGAATCACACTTGTCTGGGAAGCCTCACTGGATCCTCCTTGCATCATTGGCAGCACAGCCAGAGAATTATCACATTAAATCCTTTCCCCAGCCATGACTGCAGCAGACAGCTCAGCAAGAGTGAAAGTAATAGAGGAAGCCCAAATTTGGTAGTTTCTGCTTCCAGGATCTTAGACTTTGCAAATTACCTTAAATGTATTTTGCAATGATCCTGGAATATGTTCTAGCAAGGAGGTGTTGGATGCCCACTCACCAAGTTGTTGGAGACTTCACAGATTTTACCACTCATCTCTGCACCACTGAGTATAACTTTACATGAATATAGGAAACATAACCTTTAAATATATCCAGGATTATTAACTCTCTTCTACCCAGCAACTAAAACTTTCATTCCCAGAAATATCATATTTGAGGGTCGACTGTAACAAAACATATCAGTGTTAGTAAGTGATCCCAGCTTGCAGAATGAAAGCATCATCATTTTCTAGATCTCCGAGGGCTTTTTTCAAAGGACTGCAGATGAGAACAAATTTCTCAATGTGTTTCCACAGCTTTTGTTTTGGATTTAAAAGAGGAATGGTAACAAGCTTAAGGGGGGGGGAGAAAAAATCCTTCAAAACTGGCATAACTCACACAGAAACACCTGCCTGAGTCTGCGGGAAGCCTGAGAACTTGCCATAAAAGTGAAGTAACAGAGGAAAAAAAGAATTTATTTCCTGAATCTCTCCTCTGAACAGTCAATAGTGCAAATTACAAGTGGCACAGTCAGCAAGATGCCCATGCTGCCTCCATGTGTACAGAAACCAGAAGCCTTTCATCACCATGAGGTTTATTCACATAATCTGCTTGATGTAAAGGCAGGTATTGAAACGGGAGGCATTCATTTTCCCCTATATCTCTGTCAGCTGACACTACAGTGGGTTTAGGCTATGTGAAAATTAACATTTATCACAACTTGAACGGAATGGATCTTTACAGTGAAACAGCTGGAGCATCCACACTGAAAGTTTTGGGGGACTTTTCTTCAGTCAAGTCTCAAATCTTCACTTAAAGTCTGAGGGCCTTAAGAGTTGTAGCAGATGTATTTGGAGCGTGACTGTCTTCAGTGCTTCTTGCATAAGGATCCCTCGATCTTATCCTAAAGAAAACAATTTTGTGTACTCTGAGACCGCTCTGTGGTGCTTAGGTCATACCATCATTCTTGATTCAAACTAAAACGCTGGAACAGAAGCTCCTGTCCTGCAGCCTGTCATACGGGGCAAACAAGAAATCTTTCTGACAGCACGAACACACTCTTTGGCCACCAGCCTTCATTCCTCTGAACCATCCATCCATCCATCCATCCATCCATCCATCCATCCATCCATCCATCCATCCATCCATCCACCCGTCCGTCCGTCCGTCCGTCCGTCCGTCCGTCCATCCATCCATCCATCCATCCATCCATCCATCCATCCATCCATCCATCCATCCACCCATCTGTCCATCCGTCCATCCATCCATCCATCCATCCATCCATCCATCCATCCGTCCATCCATCCATCCATCCATCCATCCATACATCCATCCATCCATCCATCCATACATACATACATACATACATCCATCAATAAACCAGCTAACGCCGTGCCTGTCCTCACCTTTGTGACGGGTGCGCAGGGCAATGAAAGAAGCACGTTTTATCCTGTGGGGTGACTGCGGCAGGCCGTGGCCCGGCCGGACGCGGAGCGCCCAGGCCCGGCCCCGCTCCCGCTGTGGGTGGGACATTCCCGCATCCCGCGGGCCCGGGATGCGCTGCCCGGTGCAATGGCGCCATCTGCTGGCCGCCGCGCACAACGGCACCGGCGGCGCGGACCGCGCGGTGGCACCCCCCAAAAACAGCCGGCTCGCACGTGGAGACACCAAAAAAACACAGCCTAAAAAAGAGAGCCCCAGAAACACCCCAGGGGCAAGGCCAGCCAAGCTCAGAGCAGTTCCGAATTGCAAATCACAAGTTTTACGCGCTCAGTCAGAGCCAGGATTGAAGAAATGGTGCAGGAGAAGGTAAGAGGGGTTTATGTTTATATGGCTCTGGCTAAGCCAGCCAGTTTTTCACAAACTGCCCGAGATAAGCTTTTCTTACTGGAGTTCATGGACGGTTTTGCAGTTTGCTAAGTGTTACAAACACCCAAGTACTCTCAATCAAAATATCCGAAACCTACAAGTGAGAAACCTGATATGAGCCTGAAAGTTCTGCGACATTAATCAGGTACCTTTCTATGTCCATAGGATTCGCGTTTTCAAGCCACAATTCAAATATTTATTTAAATGAAATATTACATATTCATAAATTCAAGCGATGTCAAGTGCAGAGGCTTTTTAAAAGAGGAAAAAATTCCTTCACAATCACAAAACCAGAAGAGTTTGTAATACTTCATTTGGCTTTAAAAACCAGGACTGGGGAAATGAAGCAAGCATGCCATTTCACAAGAGTTTAAAATTATCCTTTCATGGCCCCACATATTTAAGAAAGCCTTTCAAGCTGTTTTCCCATAAACATGAAAATAACTACATTTTACAGTAGTTTTTCTAGGAAGTTTATAGCATTTTTTTATTTGTCGGACTGTCAGCACATGCCATTCGTCCAGCAGCAGGCAAATACATTAAGAGAAGAAAGCAAAATTAGAGAGTCATGGAGAATTGGGAACTCAGCAGCTGTTTCCCCTTGAATTATCTACTTAGGAGTCCCTTCTCTGCATGCTTGACATGGGAACAAAAGAAACTGCTGTCCCTCCTCCCAGCCGTGGCTGACAGCCTATGACAGACTATCTGGCAAGCTGCAGATCCATTACTGGCTTACTGGGAAGACTCAGGAGACATCTATGATGCCACTTGCAGGCAGGGCCCTACACCTGCTAAAATGCTGGATAATTCCCATTCGGGCTCTTTGGTGAAATGCCCTCTTGGGGATTCTGTATGTTTTATTTAGTATTTTCACGTCAAGTTGCTTCAAGTGGCAGTACAAGGACATGAAGCATGTCTCTGTCCCTTGAGGGACACATCTCCTGAGATCACCATTCAGGGCCCTTCAAGCTGTCCTGTCTTTCATATATAGCTCATCTCTCAGCTGGTTATGATGGGTAAGCTCTTTTGGCACTTTCTTCATCTGATCTGGACAACCCTGAAGTACGCTTGAGTTAACTTCCTGCAGCTCTACATCCTGACTGACACTTTGTTGCATCAACTGGATCCTCCCCTGGAGATATGGAAGCCTTGTCACACGTTGACAGACCCTATTGTTCAGCAGAATAACCTGGGTTTTTTTCTGAAAAAGATATTTTGTCTCAGCCAACATAATTAACATGAGCAATGGCCTTTCTGGGCAAAAATCAAAGGTTTTCCAAAGTTGCAAAGTCATCCAAAGTAATTTTCTGTTCTTAGCTTTGAAATTGGAAGAATAGGCTTTTATGTGAATTGTTGTTTTGTCATTTGCAAGAACATAAAGAAAACTGGGCCAAGCTCTAATCTTTAAGGCTGCTCAAGGATGACCATTCACTTGAGAAGAGAAAGGGAACAACAAAAAGCATTAAAAAATTCACCATTAGGAACCAGAGTATATTACAAACTTCACAGAAATTATTCAACAACAGAGCCAAACTAGGACTGCTTTTAACTTTCAGCCATCTGACAGATTTGCATGCAGAAAATAAAGATACATTTTGCATTGTATATCTCACTTGGCCCAGTGATGGTGTCCAGCCTCTGCAGCAGAAATTACATTCTTTGACCAGGAATATGAATTGAAGGCATCTTCCCTGGCCACCCAGAGGACAACAGTGCTGGTTCTGCAGAGAGCCAAGTGCTAGGCAGTAAAACAACCTGCAAAAGGCCACTACCTGGCAAAGATGGGCTGCCATTGCATACACACATGGAAGCCAGATAGAATAGTATGTGATGTGCCAGAAAATAAGGATTCTGCTTCTCTTGATATATTTACACCCCAAAGTGCACAGAAAAGGCAAACAACAAAGTAAACTAAGCACTCATCCTGCACTAACAACGACTCAAGAGAGATACACTCAGTTGAGGAGTTTTAAGTGCAGCCACATAATCACACAAAACTCATATTAGTATCAGTCACCTGAGCTTTTTGATATTACTGTCATTTACCCTGTGATACTGTCATTTACTGTGATATTACCCTTCCACCCGGGATTCGGAAAGATAAGTCAGTTATCTGGATCCAAGTTTCCAGACATGTTTCTGATTTTGATCTGCGCAGTCTTTAGATATTCCTATGTGGGGACCTGATAAGGTTTCAAATACTCAACAGAAAAGAAACCTAAGTCAAAAAAAAAAAAAAGACTGTAGATGTACATACAGTCACAATCAGAGATTACTTAAATTACTTGTTTCTACAATTACCTCAGTAGACAATTTTGCTGAGAACTGATGATAAGGTTTGAACATCCTGAAACACATAGTCCCAGCAAATGAACCCTCTTAAAACTTGTTTTACCCAATTCAAACCAAATGATCCCAATCTACCTAATTTTTAAGAGCAAACAGGGAGGGCTGAAGTTCCCATCTCGCCTGCATGTCCTACCATTCTCCTCTAACCATCCACCCCAGAGACATCTTGCTTTCTTTCCACCTTTCCTTTGTCTCCATGTTCATGTTCATATGAAATGTCTGTCTCCTACATGCAAGATGAACCTTCCCATTCACTACACAGCACTTGAAAGGGCAGACTCTAAGAGGATTCCAGGTTCTCGTCCTAGATGCCCCCCTTTTGCCCCCCTCTTCCTTATTTAATCAAGTCTGTAAAAAGAAAGTTCAAAATGTGATAACTATGTTCATTTTGGTCACACCCCACCCAACCATATGCTGTTGTTTTTTAGCACACATGGAATTTTTGCACGCTAGCAATATGTTGGAGCTTTTTGGGCTTTAAGTGCTGAAATTAAATTACTTCTGGTGTGAAAACTAAAACCACCTCCAGCAACATGCAAGAATTTCTGAAGTTGTTGCAGATTCCACAATATTTTGGGTGTGGAAGAGAGGAGGTGTACCTCTTCTTTCCTGCTTCCTTAAATCAACACAGAGATACTTCAGCTAACTTGCTTGTAGGACATATCTATATAGCACATTGCAGAGTGGCAGGAGCATGGTGCAGCTTTGGGAAAAATTATTTCTGTTGAAGGCAAGCAAAGACAAAGACAAAGCAGTAACATAGCAACATATAGCTCAACATTGTTTGATTAAAACATACTAGCAAAAAACATGGACAGCTACAAGTTGTTTATTCAAATCTCCTCAGTTCCTTGTTTTGCATGAATAAGGTAATGTTTGATGAAAGCATCAAAAGAAAACCCAGAGGTTTCAGCGAATCAGCTAGAGTTTAAACACATCCTTACATAAACCAAAGAAAGAGGAAGCAGATCTAGTACTGCAGTTCACTCCTTCAGACAGAAAAAAATGAATAAGTTATTACTTGTTGCAAATTGGCTGCTGTGTTTGTCTTAAAGATACAAATTTCTCTTCAAACCTAGAATCCATAAAATTACATTTAAGTATTTTTAAAATGTATTTTGCATACAGACAAGAGGAAAACCTTAATTATGGAGCAACTTCTACTGAGCAGCCACATATAAAATATACTTTGTCATTACATTTAAAATTTTTAAACAGTCAGTTGTACCATATTCAGATAACTTGCTTGACTTACTATTTATAGCTCCAAGTACACATATATAAGAATTTTATAAGCTTTATTGTACTCATCCACCACAGATATGCATTTAACAAGTACTCTAGGACAGAAAAACGAAAGAGCTTTCAGTTTCCTAAGATAAGTAAGTCTGGACCAGTCTCCAAGGTAAGACACATTTCAGTAGAAGGCAGACACAGAGCTCAGCTTCTGAGACAGACAAACAGAGAAAAAAAGATTGTGTTTCACAAGGCTGCAGTTACTCACTTCTGAGTCCATTCATCTTGAAATGCATGGGACCACCCCTCTTCTGTCACCTTAACTTTTCCCTTTCCTTTTCTCTTCCTCCATCTTTAATTCCCACCTCCACCAAAACCAGCAGCTTGATATTGCCACCAAAAGAGACTTGAAACATTTCCCCAGCCTCTCCCACCTGAAAAACAGCAAATCTACTTATTAAATAATCCTGCTGGATAAAAGAAAATGTATTCTATTCCCCTTCTCTCAGAGTCTTCTCTGAATAATGGCTGGTCTATGAAATATGGATTTCTACCTCAGTAAATGTAATATGGATTGCTATCTTTTCCCTGCTTCTCTTTCTTGTCCTGCTGGATACACAGGACCTAACTTTTCCAGTTTCTGTCCCTTCACCATGTGAGACCCACAGTAAGCTAAGGCTCTGCTTAATCTCTCATTTTCTCTGATTGTGATGGTCCCCATCTTCCCTTTAGTCAGTCAATTTCTCCTACACACATACCTTGCTCCATATACCTAAAGGTGTCTGAGATTTGTTATATATAACAGTATTCTTGACCCAGCCAAAACCTGGGGTCCTGCTACACTGTCTTTCCTGTATTCATTGACAGCCTTTCTGGCATCAGATATCACAGAACTGACCCACAGGCATTATAAACAAGATTTCCATTCTGCTCACAAGTACAACAGAGCTCTCCTCAAAAGCCAGACAGATTGCAAGGAGTCAGAATCAGTGTGTTTACAGATTACCATCGCTATATTGCTAGTTATTTTTAAAAAAAGTCTGCTTGTATGACTTTGTTTTTTTCTGATTTAATGACACACCATATTATAAATAGAATATTTTTAAAATCACAACTGGGAATCACTTTGAAATCATCCAAATGACAACAGACAGTTAAAAAATCCTAAAAGCCTGTTTGTAGAACCAAGATGTCTGTTTAAAGAGGGTTCAGTAAGCAACAATGTACAAACCTAAGTCTTTGGTACTGCTGGCATTGTACCATTTAAAGAGTCACCAACAAAGGAAAATATTTCATGGGAACTTCCAATAGAAATTCCAAGCTGAATCTCATATTCACTGCACGTGGATCTCTTTCGTTCTTCTACATCAAGCACTGAAGCAGTCCTTGACTGAACACTCTCAAAAAAGTGCATTTTAAATTGGGAATGCTTGTGCTTCAATGACAGTAGAATTAAGAATTATTTCTAGTCACATTTCCAGATGCCGCAATGAGTGAAAGAAACGCAGAATTTTTTGCAGTTTGTAGACAAACCATGATAAAAAGGAGAAAAAGGTATCTTTTGGGACCTGTTCAATGAAACTGTTTTGGGTAGATAAGGGGAAGTATCATTTTCACAAGCTCAGAAAAATGCAATATGCTCCAGGTAGAACTTCCATCACCCTCTGTGGAGTGTGATTTCTTTTTTAAGAAGGCAAATAAACACTTTCCTCCCCCAAAACAAACCTTAAATTAAAGCTTCTTTCTAGAATCTTGGATATGCCTTGTTTAAGCTTTAACCATATACAGCTATGTATTTTTCAGCCTGCAGACTCTCACCAGCCTCTTCTAGTATTCCCCCATATCGTGGTTTTAAAATTGCCAATTTGAAATTTCCCGGCCAATGAACCAAAGAATGTTGTGGGTTTAGAGCTAGCCAAAACTTACCAGCTCACTTATGTTCCGTTGTGAGATATGATTTCAGAGGAAAGGAAAACGCAGGCTTAAACTCAAGACTATAAGGAAAATTTATTAACAAAACAAACTAAAAAGGAAATGAAAAGGAAAAGTCCAAATGAAACCTCCAGAACACTTCCCTCCCCCACCCACTCATCTCTTTCCCACCTGACAACACAAAAACGAAATCTGGGATTTTTAAAATCAGTTATCACTTTTACAACAATCTTTCTCTATTTCACATAGGGCAAGGAGTCTTCTTTTTCAACACTCTGGAGATATGTCCACAAGAACAGTTCTCTGTGGCTTGCATCTTCACAAAACAGCAGCTGCCCGGTTCAGAAAAAA
>VWYI01026209.1:0-33615 GCA_013399455.1 Anthoscopus minutus | reverse complement strand
CTTAGCCTGGCCTGGCTTGGCTTGGCTGGCCCGGCATGGCCCGGCCCGGCCCTGCCTGGCCTGGCTCAGGCCGGGCCTCCCCCCACTCACAGCTCTATCACCTTCAGCCACCGGAAACCCAAGAGAGTGAGTTCAGAGTTTCCCAGGCTTCACAATGGTATTCACGGGGGTGGAACTCAACACTGAATTGCTTATAAAGCTGTCAGTTCTCAGAACTGGAAAGCCATTGGCTCTCTCTGAAATTCCCAAGAGCCTCTTTCAGGAGAACTTTTTCCGGGGATGTCTTTCCTTTCCTTCCTCCCCAATACCAACCCAGGTCAAACCAGCACACCCCAGCATCAGGATCCAGCAGGCATCAGCCCATGACTCAGGGCAGGCTGGTAACACCAACTTAGGAAGATCAGGAAAATTGTGGCATCCTGTTCTACTTCCAGGAGAACCCAAGCACGGGTCTGAAGTGTTTTGCAGACCCTGAAACATTATTTTATGGGATTCTAAATATAAATGTTTATTATGATTTGTAGTTTCAAACAAGCAGCATTCTGCACCGGCGTGTTGTGGAGCCAAAGGAAGGCCTACTGACGATATGGCGTGGTATCTTTCCTCTATTTGAATGTTCAGAGCTACCTTTGGACAATTAGACATAAGACTATATTTCCTAAATTTGCATAAAATGAGAATCACACAGATGGACAACACATGCTTCCCATAAGTCCAGTGTGAAAATTACTCTATCACTTGTCGTTGTACCCAATCTTTTCACATTTCTGGCAATTCACATCTTAAACAAACAAGAATTGTGACAAGCAAAACAGATGGTCTCTCCTCCTCCTTCCTAAAAAGTTCCAAAGGCACATTTCCCAAAATTCTTGCTTTATAATGGTTCTGTTCTACTTGTCACAGCAGTTTTGAAAGAAGTTTCAGTAATACACAAATAGCAGGCTTAAGCTTCTTTTACACCAAGGTCCTGGAAAACTTGCCCAGGAGTGCAGAGATCCACAGAGGCAATTAGCTAAAGCCCACAGATCTTCTAGGTGAATTTAAATAGATGACAGCAAGCTGTTTTAAAATTGGCTTGTTATTCAAAGGCTAAAAAGCAGATTCTGTTTCCTTCTCCATTTATAAACTAGACTATTAATTGGTGCTTGGCCTTGGGTCATTATTCAGCATGTGGAAGCTTTATCAAACCTACATATTTGCTGAAGAAAAAATGTCCTGTAACAAAGGTCACTCCTAATCAGTGGTGCAGGAGCCTTTTCATTGTGGATGTTCACAATGGATATAGAGCCAAGAATGCCTGTGCCTCCCATTGTGGCCTCTCAGCATAGCAACCTTCTCAGTTCCAGAAGTACAATTACTCCACAAAACTAAAAGCTAGCTATGCAGAACCTTTGCCTTTCAACAAATACTTCATAGCAGAAGACTGACAGCAAGGAGATTCCTAAAACCAGAATTTTGCCACGCTACCTTATGGTGACAAAAACTGCACATGCAAGAGCATCCTCTCTAAACCCCAAAAGCTCCACATCCTTCCTGATAAGTGTGCAGGAATCTGCCTGGATTGAGGGACCTGAGGACATTGCCCAGAGAAAGAACAGCATAGGCCAAGTTCTTTAAAACTAATCGCCGCAGTCTGGCAAAGTTTTGGCATGCAGCCACTCCCAGCAGCCATTCAAAAATGCCAGGTGGCTCCATCTTGCCAGTGAGATAATTTGGCAGAGATTTTGCAATGAAGCAATTCAAAGTGAAAATCATCTGCCCTTTCCAAACAGAACTGTCTCAAATACTTGATTAGATTTCAATCCAAAATAGTTTTCTGTTCAAATTAACTTACTGCAAGATAAGCCCTTTTTGTCCTGGTCTGCCTGGCTGATTGTGCCCCATAACAGGCAGTGGTATTTCTGCATGCTAGCTTTGCTCAGAGGTGGGTTCTATTATGGTAACTGGAAGGATGTTTTTTGTGCTCTCACAACATAGAAACTTCATTATTAATAAAAACTCTTGTGAGCCACAATGCACATCTGCCTGCATCTTAATAGTATCTCACCTTCAACTGCAAAACATATTAGGAGAAATAAAATAATCCTGGCTGCTAGGGGTGAACAGAGGTAGTTAAGGCTGTTAAGACAATTTTTATCTTTGTTTCTAAAATATTGAATAGTTAAAACTGAACCTGAGATAATTTTATAAATTTTCTGATCTCAGAAAGAATTCCAATCTTGAAACTGCTCTAAGATCTTATTTATATGGGGATTAAAATAAAATATTTTTATACCCAACTTAAAGAGAATTTCTTCATTTTATTTAGATCACAAATAATTTAAAAGTTTAAAAAACAACATCCAAGCACATTTTAATGGGCCTGATGCTAGCCACCTTTGTTTTTCTGGAGATTTTGGCATTCCATAGTACACATCAGTATCACAGATTTACATGGCTTTGATTACAAAGCAAAATGTATACCTGGCTAAACACCATTGTCATGGTTTTCACAATTACAGCAATACTGAAAAAACATCTTCATAGGTACTTAAAGACCAGTAGGGAGCTCTCTAGGCTTGTCCTTGTGCAAAACAGTTTGTAAAGTTTTTTCCTAGTGATTCATCCACCAAACTCATCCGTGCTTTAGATGCAGCAATTTTCATCCATTTTGACTTGCGCTTTTCAAGGAGAAGTGTTAACTTCTGTCAAGCCTCCAGGCAATAAAGCTGCCTTTTTAAGCTCTCCTTTGAGATCTCTTCAAAATAGTCCACAGAGACCAACAGTGTCCTGTCTAAACTGATTAGAGCTTATTGTATTCACTGTTTCAACTATTTGCATTCCTGTCTCCCAAGAGATACCTCTGCTTGCAGACCCCGACAAACCTGCAGAGAGCAGCAGGACTTCTAGCCAGATGTGATTTTTAAGAGATGGAGGAGCAAGGGAAGGAGATTCTCCCTACCACCTGTTTAAGTGTGCCCCCCTCTGAATTGTGTTTTTCAGACCACCAAAATCTTGAGATAAATAAAGCTCAGTGGGATCCAGCAGGTTAGAAACTAGAACCAAAAGCCACCTGCATCTGTGTAATTCTGAGCCCTGCTTAGTCCAACCAGGAGCAAAATGCAAGTTTCCTACTATTATCTCTATTGCCCATTCTGAAAACACACTGGATCCTGTTACATTGAGCATTTCAATTCATTTTCAGATATTAAAAGTCTTTGTAATCTACTTCTACCTTTGGAGTTCTTGTTTGTACCTGTTACAACCAGAGATGTAAACTGCAGCACCACCCAAGTCAGAAGATGTACAAGCAGGCAAGGCTTTCTCACATTAAGACCCTGTTCCTGTCTAATTAAATTTTCAGTGAATTATTTTGTTCATTGTAAGGTTTATATTTTGTCTCAGCTCCCCTCTTTTTCTTGAAGAGAAAAAAAGCTAGATAGTGCTCGTGACAGAGTCAGTCTCCTTGTGGGGACTGCACAAGGTATTTTGAAGTCTATCTTGCACTGTGCAGAAATCTTTTACAAAGAGAACTAAGGCAAAATATGAACTGTCTCATAGAGCAGACAGCCACAAAACCACCTGAATGAAGCAAGCACATTGAGCCTCCATGTGGGCAGCAAACATGTAGAACTCTTCTCACTAGGGAGACAAACCTGCAGTCCAGCATTTCTCTCTGTCCTCTCCTACCACCTTGAAGCCTTAAACTCAATAGATTGATTTTAACTATTTACTACAGCACCCCCAGGCCAGGTCAGACTATTCCTTTTTGAGTGAAAATTCTTGGTTTTGTTATTAGATCCTCATAATGGCATCTTACTCATACTTCTAGGAAACAGTGTTCCTCTTTGGGCTATTTTATAAATGATCAGATTACAATGGACTGAATTGTGATGAAATTGCTGCATAAACCAGTTTAAAATTGAAAGCTGCATTTCTAAAAGCAACTTATCTAGTTTTTGATAGATGAAGAAAAGGAAAAAAGGAGAGAGATCACTACCGAGGAAAGCATTGTCAGAAACATTTGTTCTCAGCGGACAGTGAATTGACCAACAGTCTGTTCTTAGGAAAGCAGGAATTGCCTTTTCACAGCTGGGCTGTGAGATTAAAAATCACGTAAGAAAATGGGTGAAAAAAAGCTGTCTGTCCAAATTTTATCAAACCCTTTTGTCTTTAAGCAAGGTGAGGTGAAATACTCTATTATGTGACACAGCACACAAAGTGATATGGCCATAGAATCATATCCCAGGCTCATTTGATGTGCAAAACACCTGATGTGCAAACTTTTTTCAACCCTTCTATGTAATTCCTTTCAATGAATGGCTCAGACTTTATTTACAGTGACATAGATCAATGTTATATCAAGTTTGAAGTTATTCCTTACCTCCTGGAATTTTCTGTGATGATGTCATTTCACAGCAACTCTTCCACAGCCATTATGAATTTTTCTCTAGTATGCCTGAGAGATGAGAGCAAGGTCACTTTGCAGAAGGGAAGAAAGCTGAGGCACTGAGATATTTCGGTCCAGTTTAGGTGATTGCCTTTCAAGTGGTTTTCCGAAAGGTTTTTAACATTTTACATCATGTAGCAGAGAAAACAAGAAAAAGAACATACGCATAACTCTGGTAGCAGAGCATCATAACTCTGTAGCAAAAATAGAGATTCCATCTAGTTCTCCAAATTCCTGAGATGATCTTACAAAAAAAAACATTAAGTGGCCATTACCAAGACTTCTAAATATCCATTAGTGACTGAGGTAAGGTTGCAAGGGCAGTGCTGATTTAAGTATTACCCTGTAGTTAAGCTTCATTGCACAGAACTCTAGTTTTTTCTTCTGTATCCACTGTAGACACACCTAACAATTGTGTCCTCTACCCCCTGCTTCTGCCCTGTGTCTCCCGAGATTCTCTCTCTGTTCCCAGCCACAGTCACTGGAATCTGTTTGCTGCAGATTAGCTCAGATTTTCAGTCCTTACCAATACTCCCGTATTTTTTCTGCCTTTCTATTTCTTCTGCAACCCAGTGTAAGAGACCCCTCTCCTCATCAGGCAGTCACATTAAGGGAATGCACCAAGAGATGTGTAAGTTCAGCAGATAAGATCAGCTGAAAGCCAGAGACTTACAATGAAAAATACTGGAGAAGATGAAGTAGACAGCTACTTCAGTAGCATCTCTGTTTGGCTGCAGTGGTAGCTGCCTCAAATGTGTCCTCTCATTTTAACACATTTTAACATCATTTTGACTATGATCTCACTGGTACCAAGCTCTTGCCTCAGTTATGTCTCTGGCAATGGATTCCCCAAGGTAGCAACCACAGCGCCATAAGGTTGGGCCTATGTGTCAAAATTTCATCTCTATATTTGCAATAGTTAAAAGTTCAGAGGAAAAGGAAACTGAATGTGCTAACAAAGTTGCTGCTTTGCTTGAATTGTGTCTCAACCAAGAAATGCTCAAAGCCCTCCCCCAGGCTGTCTAGCACAGATACACACACCCTTAGCACATAACGGAAACAGACATGAGGGCATCCTCATCTCACAGTCCCAGGTAATAAATCCCAGAATAATCCTGAGAAGTAATTTAAGGTGATATCTATCCTCTGTCTCTGAGGAAAAACAAACAGTATGTAACAGAGACATCATGAACAGGGATTTCTCTGCCCACACAAATTCTTATCAGTGTAGCATAACTTTCTGCAGTGCTGTGCCACCAGGCACCATATAACAAGGCACTTGTAGTGTGTGCTGTAAAGTTTTCTTTTTAGCAAGCCCACATTTGTTCTTTTTCTGTCTGAGAGATGGAATTTAATCTATCAAACAATCGGAATATTTCTTTCTGGTTGAAGCAGAGCTAGGAAGATCTGCCACAGGTTTTTCTTTTTGACATTGTGCTGCAGAGGGAAAGGGGTGAAACAAAAAGGTAAAAAAATGTCAAAAGATTATTCGGTGTCTGACACTCAGCGGTCAAAATCTAGTACTGCAGCTACAGAAATCAGAACTGCATCAAAAGTGACCCAGATCAAAAGTGACCCAAATCAACACATCAATAGAAATATTAAAGGACACATCATCTCCCATTTTTGTATTTTATTAGCATTTTTTGTTTTATTGCTTTTAAGTCATGGGATCAACGCAGTGAGAATTAAAAACAGTGCTTAAATTACAGATAATTGAACCTGAATAGAGGGTACAAAATCTAAGGAGTCTAATTTAGTTGCTTCAGAATCAATGAGATTATTTCTATTTGATCATTAACTACTGACGGCATTTAGATTTTGCTTTATGCATTTCTGTATCTTTAAAAATACCAGTCACACTACTGGTTTATTTATATATTTTAATGAAATTTAATGGCAGTTTAAACCTATCACCTCGGAAAATTTTAGAAAAAAATATGAAAATGTAAACTTAATCTCCTGAAAAAATTATTCACATGTAATATCTAAATAAATCTCAATTTAAAAATAAAACATTAAATCAAAATAAATAGATACAGCTAAGAATTACTAATAAATTTCACTAAGGTATGCAACTTGCTGCAAGAGGAATTCTAAGGCCACATTACATTGCTGTAAGGTAGGCAGTGAAATCACTTATAGCACAACAAAATGAAAAAAATATTCTAAAATAAAATAATAATTTTAAAAAATTATGTCTTCAAAAAACCTCTCACTGCATGTTATCAGAGACATATAGGCTTTGCTTTGCATTTACAGACTGAAAGCCAAGCCAGACTGGTGCTGAACCCCAGACAGAGGTGGCAGGGTTGAGCACATCATATCCTGAGAGTATTGGCTGCACTGCCACACTAGCTAGAAAAGGTGGCCTGACCCAAAAACTCTGACCCAGGAAGTAGCCTTGGCAGGGGTGGCGGGCACCAGAAATGCAGATTTAATCCTGCAGATTAAAGGACTCATTAAGTACTCCAAGAAAATGGCAACACAAAACAAGAGACAGTCCATACCTTCTATCTTCTTTAAAAAAAAAGGAAAAAAAAATGTTAACTAAATGAAGGAGATTTAGGTAATTTTTTATGAAATTATTTTGCTTAGAAGAGGACAAGGTTTGAGCAGAGGTGTATGATGTTGTCCAGGAGACATATTCCAATAAATACATAATAGATGTCAAAAGGGAGCTCAAAATCAGAGATAAGCTTTGTCCTTCACTGCTTGAATTTATGGACCAGAATATTCTAGATTACATTCAGAGCACTGATGTCTTGGTTATGAAAGCCAGCCACAGATGCTGGAAATATTTCTGTGTATTTTTCCAAAAGTTACATTTATTTGCACCACAAGAACTTTATTATCCCAAATACATAGGTGGACATGCATGGTATTTTTGGCAAAAACAAATATGCTGTTTTGAACCCAGAATGTTTTGTAGATATGCCTTGACTTAAAAAAGAGAAACTGTGCAACCTCACTGTTAGATAGCATAGGATGGTCATTCCTTCAAAGAAGAATCCTCACATTCACAGGCCCTGGCCTTCCTGAATATCCCATTTTCTATTGAAAGTCCAACACAGCAGTGCACAAGCAACCCAGGAGGTTTCTGAAAGGTATTGGTTATAACTTCCTAGAACAGGTGATCACAGAGACAACAAGGGGACTTGCTCTGTTGCACCTCATGCTTACAAACAAGAGAGAGCTTGTTTGGCATGTAAAAGCTGAGAGCAGCTTTGGCTGCAGTGATTACAGGATGATGGAGTTCAGATTCCTCAGGGGAGGAAGCAACACAAATAGAATTCCTGGACCTCAAGAGAGCAGCCTAGGACCTCTCCAGGGAACTGCTTGGATAATCTAATGTGATAAAGCTCTGGAGAGAAGAGAGGTGCAGGAGTACTTATTGATTTTGGGAGACCACAACCTACAGGTTGGGAAATTATCCCAAATATTATTTGCATAGTTGGGAGGTCAGACAAAGGTGGCACAAGACCTACATGCTTGAGCAAGGAGTTCCTGATTAAACTCAGGCTCAAAAAAGAAACATAGGAGGTTGAAGTAGGGTCAAGTTATGCAGAAGTATAGGGACACTCTCTGAGCATGTGATGGGGTTAGAAAAGCCAAAAATACTTTGGAGTTAAATCTGCTGATGGATGGGAATGGCAACAGGAAATGTTTCTACGAGTACAGAAACAGCAAAAGAATGACTGGGGAAAATGGGGCAGAGCACCTGGTGACAAAGGGGAGGGAAAAGGCTGAGGTCCTGAATGCCTCTTTGTCTCACCCTTTTGCCAGTAAGATCAGCCTTCAGGAACCCCAGACTCCTGAGTGAAGGTCAGGAGCAAGGCAGACTTACTCTTGGTAGAGAAGGGTCAGGTTAGGGAATATTTAAACAAAGTGGAACTTACATGGGACCTGGCAGGATGCTCCCACAAGTTCTGAGAGAGCTGCAAGTTCTGATGTCATTGCAAGGCCACTCTCAATTGTCTTTGAAAGGTCAAGGTGTTCAGGGAAATTCCTGAGGACTGGAGGTTGCTCCTATCTTCCCAGCAAGAAGGCCGGGAAGCTACATTGGGAGATGTAGAAATCTGGGGAACTACAAGCCAGTCAGCCCCACCTCAGTCCTAGGAAGGCGACATCTTCATTAATAGCCTGGACAACGTGACAGAGGGCATCTTCAGCAAATTTTCAGATTCTATGTAACAAAGAGGAATGGCTCTGCTTTAGCAAAAACGTTGCCAACAGGTAGAGGAAGGTGATCCTTTCCCTCATGTCAGCCCTGGTTAGATACATCTTAAGTTCTTGGACTAGATTTGGGCTTCCCTGCATGAGAGTCTGAGGAAGGGCCATAAAGATGATTCAGGGACCAGAACATCTGATGTATGGACAGAAAGCTGTGCCTGTTCAGCCTGGAGGAGAGAAGCCTTGGGAATATTTTACCAATGTGTATAATTAACTGGTGGAAGAGAATGAAAAAATGGTTCCAAGCTGTTTCCAGTAGTTTCCAGTGACAGAACAAGAGGGAATGGGCACAAACAGAAATGCAGGAAATTTTTCTTCAATATAACTTTTACTTTTTACCCTTTTCCACAGGCTGCCCAGAGAAGCTATGGGGTCTTTATCCTTGGAGGTACTCAAATTCGATTGGACACTTCCTGAGCAACCTGTTCTGAGTGACTTGATTGAGTAGGAGGTTAGGCTGGATGATCTCCAGAGGTCTATTCCAACCTCAGCCACTCTGTGAATGTGTGAATATGTGGCTTTAGCTTCACTCTGGCAATGAACTTGCACACAATCCTGTTGCTTCTGCCATGCTTGAAAGGCACTTAGTCAAGCCCAGAACAAACAGAAGTTACAAGAGGCCATGGAAACAGAATTTTTTTTCTTAGCCCAGGAACACTAAATATGCCAATACAACCTACAAGCAAAATGAACAAGCAAACAAAAGAAGTTAGTGAGAAGCTTTAGTTATTTTCAACATCCTGAGGAGAATAGTCAGTGCACCAAAGTTAAGCTTTCTGTGAAACGTCCTATAGAAATGTCTTTATCATCATTGTATGTTAGAAATTGTCTGTGTAACAAGCTTAGACAAGAGTCCTAAAGTCATTCACCCAGGCAATTTACAAATAATTACAAATAATTATAACTCTAATATTTCTATCTCAATAATTCAGTTATAAATAATATTTTGGTACCGCAGAAAGAATGAGAGAGGAAATTTCTTGACTGCCAGTAATGTTTATTCTTACTCCTTATTAGGCACTACATGAGACCTTGGGCAGCAAAGAAATATTCCTCATTAGTATTCAAATAAAATACCTCTGTTGACTTTAGCTTTTCACTATATCTAAGCAAGAAAGAGGGCAGTTTTAGGGTAAAAGCTTTTCATTTGATGAATGACCTGCAAATGTGGTAAGTGCTGCATATCTTCAACATTTGTTAAAACTTCTTCTGTTGTACAAACTGCTGTGTGTAAGGAACAGATGCAACAACAGCATTTACAGGGAAAGCTGTGTAAAAACTTCCAAATGTCTTCTGAGGACTATTTGTCATATTTTTTTTATGTGAAGTCATGATCTTATCTTTAGAAATCAATCCAAGTAATAACTTTTTTTAAATAGTGGCTTAAAATCTCTTCCTTACAAACAACACTAAGAACAAGTGATGTACAAAACATAATCTTAAGTGTCCTTGCATAGGATTAGTTAAATTTTTTCTCTTTGTAAAATTTTTCATAAATTAGAGGTGTTTGCAAAAAGTCAGGAGCTAATGTCTAGGTATTTTGAAAAGCGTAAATACAATCAATTTCTTTGAAAACAAATAACAATTTATCAATTTATCAGCCATTACAGAACTTAGGGTGTAACCCTGTCCTTATATCCCGAGGTCAGGGAGTATAGTTCTGTAGAGAAAATCTGTATTTTGAGGAAATAATTAAAATATGTAACTGTTTAAACACGTATCTTTCTGCATTCTTACCAAGGCACTTGGATTATTGGTTAGGTAAAAGTGAGATGATGACAGAGAATCCTGCTTTGCAGTATGTCCTGTTCCCATACACATAGTTGTTAAAATGAAACTCACATAGATGCCTGAACATGTGCATGTATATGTATTATATTCCATGTATCCAACAGCACAAAAACAACCTTCTTCCATATTAGGAGTGAAAATGCACTCTGAAAATCAGGCTACAGCCTTTTCAACTGTTTGAAAATAATGTAACTGAAGTTACATCTAGCTGGTTACCAGCTTCTGTGTCAAGAAAATCAAGGCTGCTGAAGTCTGCCATGGCATCATGGGAATATGTTTGGAGGATGCTCTTTCGCCAGTACCTTTTCATCTTGAACTGACATTTCTCACTATTCATATCCATCAATGTCAGAAACTGTATCAGGTTTTACAGCAAATTTTCTACATTTGCCTTAAAGGGTGTCAGTCAGCCTATGCTGCACACAGCTAGATGGGCTCAGTGGGCAGCAGGACTCCCAGCTGCAACGAAATGCAGCCTGCACCAAGACTCCTGTGAGACACAGAGCTGTCCTGACAGCAGTGATGCTCAGAGGAGCATGTGCTGCTCCCCACACAGCTGATGCTTCCCCTCCCTGTCACTGCAAGAGGTTTCCACTGAAAGTAGGAGTTAGTGTTACTATGGTAGAGTGGTTTTGCTTGTGTTTGTTGAAAGGTGTTTAATAGTAAGTGCAGGGTTGAGTGGATGTGTCATCTGCCAGGCTCTGTACACATGGAATAAAAGAGAAGGAATCTGAACATTCAAAGTGTGTCCCCTGATAATTACCTGAGAGTGACTGGCTGCATCACCTCATCTCATCTCATCTCAACACCTTGTTTTGAATTTGGGCCTTTGGAAGATAGATTCTGAAGACAGGAGATACAAAGGTAAACTTAAGGTCTCAAAGAGTTTGCAAATCAGGTCCTCCAAAGAGAAAAGTATTCTCCTCTGGAAAGGATACTCATTTAAAACAGCTCATGACAGAAAGGATTGCAGGATATTGCAGGATTGTGTTCTAAAGTTTTTGTACGTATCCATCTATTTCCTCTCTGCTTGGACAGATTCTTCACGTTTTTATTAGTATCTTTCCTAAATATATCATTGGACATCACAATCTGATAATGAAAACACTAATTATGTCCCAAAAGGGCAAGTTGTTTCGAGCTTGCAGATTTAAGTGGGAATAACTAGGATGATGATCATTCTGAGATTTCTAAGTGAAACTTTAGTACTGATGGCAGTAAACCTCAAACCCCCGAAAAATTACTTTAAAGGTTCAAGTTGATTTCCAGTTATGAAAAGCAAGAACTAACTGCAACTCAAATCCTTCATAACACAACTCAGTTCCATCCCTCATAAGACTCAAATTTGACCATTTGTATATCTGAGGATGTTTGATGAGGTCTCACAGCAGAGATGTTCTTCTAACATTGCTCCAGATAGTAGCTTAGCTTTCCTCCCCATTAATGAAATTTCCAGTGAGTTAAGTCCTGCAGCTTTCCATTCACCATAAACACCCAAGGCGCTATGATTGCCATCAGAACTCTTCCTGATGCAGAGATTAGTATGTTAGGCCTCTACTATGGCTTTTCCTCTAGATGAAAATAGCTTTCATTCTATAATTAAAAGTAGGCTAACTATAAAAATATTAACAATTAATGCAATGAACAAGCAAGATTAGTCTATTTAGATACTATGTAAAAGGAAAATAATTTTCTACAGTTTTCATGGCAAAGAATTATCTGGGGGAAATAAATTGGAAATAGGAAGATCTACTATCAGTTTGGAAAATTTGGGGCATAGCTGCCTTTTTTTTGCTCCTTTAGTTCCTTTGGGAATAAAAAGAAGAGGAATGCACTCAAGATGAAGAAAAATGTCCAACTAGAATCAATGCAAAGACACTGAGAAGATATGCACAATTGCAATTGAACCACAAATTTCAACACAGCTTCTTCCACAAGTCACATATAAACTAGGGGGTGTTCACAGTATGTATTACAGTGATTTTAAATCACATTCTATAAGAAATAGTTTATTGGGCAAGTCCCCACTTTCTGCTATTTGCACTGATGTTGTTGACCTCCACCATTCAAAGAACCAAGAGCACTACAAAGTGCAAAATTCTGAGAGCTTCAGAGAATGTCCTGCATGAATAAGCAAGTATACACAGTATGGCTGGAAAATAAATATGGTGGGTTTTTTTCTTCCATCTTATTTTTGTGCTCCTATCAAGAAGGGAGAGATTTTCGTACAGGAAGAATAAGGGGGTTAAAGTGATCTCTTCCATATTTATTTGTACTATTTGTAGCATACTTATCTCTTTCTACTCCTTTCTAATGCTACAGATTTATAGAGCCAACAAAAGTAATGAATGACCTGAATTCACCTTAAAATCCCAGGAAACTTGAGCAGCCTGTATCCACTGAAATAACACTGTTATCACAACAGCTTTGGATAATAAACTCCTAACTGGACTGACAGAAGTCTAGTCTTTGTTGAATTCCTCCTCTAATCATCTCAATACAGAACAAGCTGTTTGCTTTAATGTTTATTTTCTTGTAACACAACAAGACTTCATTGTTGGAATTACTGCATAAATATGGAGCTGAGAAATAGTCACTGGTGAACATTATTCATGGATGTAGAGGTCTTAAATGATTCAGACTCTGATTCACTCACATCCTCAATAATTATCGCCACAAAAGCGAACACATTTTAAAGAACAGGATGTGAAATTAATGTTCTGAAGAATTTGTAAAGCAAAACCTCTACAGTTTTTTTTCAAGTTCACTATGAATTACTACTGACTTCTAATAGCTCAATCAGGAATCTTTCTTTTTCAAGCAACCACAGTACACAGATTTTTTTTCATTATTAAAACAAAAGAAAATTGTTAGGTAACTGGAAACTTTTCTAATTGCTTCAGGTTAATGTAGGCCTATTATTGAGGTTGTTCTGCTTTCATTGAGCATATGTGAGGTTTAACTCACTGGATTACTTTGTAGAAAGCTGAGCAACTCTGTCAAGATCCATAAAAGCCTTCATTCTTTAGTACTGAGCCAAGGAATTTGGGAGACTGTAAAATACTTTGGGACATCTATCTAAAAATTAGCAGTAGGTTATTTGTATCTGTTTTCAATTTAATTTAGCCATATAAGAGAATTTTAAGACATCTTTAAAGGCTCTATCACATGCAACCTAGAGAGCAGCAAACCTGAGATTTGGGTTAGGTAGCTGTCAAACATTTCTGTCTTCAGGCTTGGTAAAGATATTCCAAGAAGTTCAAGAGGTCCTTGGATGTCTTAGGTAGTTGACCAAATACTGTATGTTGCAGTCCTGTCTCAGAATCCCTAATCTCATTAATTGACTGTACCACGTGGCATCATGTTTTCTATGCAATGTTGTGCTTTCCTAGCTTCAGTTTTCAGTCACGCAAAAAGAGTGTTTGCAATACCAGGTGGTGCAAATCAACCACAGAATAAAAGATAATTTGATGAATATTCCTGAATATCAAATGTGGTTATGCAGGTGAAAATCAGATCACCATCCTATCACGAGGGAAGAAAGGGGCTAATACTTTTGCAAATGACCAGATATTTATCTGCTTTTAACTTTAGTATTCATTTAAATCTTTGAATGCCACCAAAATCTGAAGAAATTCTCTTAATCTGCTTGATGTCTACCCAGGTGTAGTGGAGTTATACTATAATTAAGGTTTGCCTCATAACTAGAGAAGATTGGTCTAAATAATGAAGTAACTATCTAGTATTTGTATTTTTTTTGCCTGGGTCACCAGGAAAACAGCAACAGTTTTGTTTACTTCTTGAAAAATATCTTGAGGAGCAGGTTGGACCAAATGACTTTCAGGTGTTCTTTCCTACCTTCTCGATACTTTGACTTTATTTTCAGAGATATCTTGCACTCAGATCAACAATTAACATTTAGCATAGAAACCTTATGTTTTCTTTTATAGACTTAATAATGTTCTACCTGATTTGAACAGGTTGCATGATCATAAAAAGTAGGGCTAAAAGAAGAGAGTGCATGTAGCTGTGTCCCTTCATCTAGTCCATAATAATAATTTGGTTGTGAGTCTGGCATCTACAATAATTTAATAATGCAAGTTCTGTTTATGTCATAGGACTCCAAATGGGTAATTAAAGAGATGGTTTATTGCATGTAGAAAAGACATCCATTCAATTTCATACATTTGGCAGCATAGATCTTGGTCTTGAAAATCTTGGGATGATACAAGATTAAATTTTCCAATAAGATTATTCCATAGCAGCCATCCTATCACCATTCCAGAACAGCAATGCCACAGCTACTTCCATTGAGCACATGGAGATCTCTGATGACTGAAAATGGACAGTGTTAGATTCTCTTCAGTGGTACCAGGTGGCAGGACAAGGAGCAATCGCCATAAAACCACAAGCAGTTCCACCTCAGCATGAGGAAGAACTTCCTCACATTGAGGGTGGCAGAGCACTGGAACAGGTTGCCCAGGTAGGTCATTTCAAACTCACCTGGACACATTCCTGTGTCACCTGCTCTGGGTGACCCTGCCTTGGCAAGGAGCTTGGATGAGAAGATCTCCAGAGGTGCTTTCCAACCCCCAAAATTCTGTGATTCTGTGAAAAAGCGTTGGGTCTGGTTGGTTGGGGTTTTTTAGCTTTGAGAACATAGTCAAAGCAGAAGACAGAAAGTAAATGTCATGGAAAATAATGAAGCAAGAGACAAAGAATATGTAAGACTGAAGTGCAAGAGATAAAGAATAAAGCATTTTTTTAGGGGAGAAAGGTGCAAGCAATGATAATGAGCCTCAGATAAAAAAGTGGTGTGAAACACTTAAAACAATAGATGCAGAAAAGATATAAAAAAGACTATGCTATAGTCTGCATCAAATCATTCTTGTCTAATCATCAGGCAAAAAAGAACATTCCATAAATTGTTTGATACAGATACATGATTTCTATAATTTAAGATATTTAGATATCCAGTAAAAATAAAAACATGAAAACAAAAAACAACCCCTCCTCCCAAACACACACACACAAAAACAGAAAAAAACCCAAAACCACAAGCTTTGGTTTAGCCCCAGGGCTTCTGGTTTGTTTGTTGTTTTTTGGGGGTGTTTTTCAGGTTTTCTAGGGCTGGCGACTCACTGGGACAATGGATCCTTCCTGAGTGCCTCTGTGTGTTTTAACATTGTGTTCAGATGCAGGCAGATGTCATCTGTCATTCATCTATCTATCAAGACAGACAACACACAGGAAGATGTGATAAGCTCAAGAATTACAGAATGAACAGCATAATTCAGCTTTAGTTCTTCTCCAAAAACACAAGCCATCCCTTTCTCCCATTTTATTTCCCTCTTACTGATCTGAGGACTCTTTGTTTTTCACGAAGCATACAAATGTGCTGAATTTGAAAGATATTCTAAATAGCTATTCTGCTTCTAAGCTTCTTAGTCTCATCACATTTTGAAACTAAAATAAATACAGTCTGCAGCCACTCTTCCAGTGATTAGAGAAAAGATAAACATTCAGAAAACTTGGGAAACTTCTATGAAAATTATGTCATTTTGTTCATGGATATTTATAAATTCAATTCAGTTTCATTGCTTTGAAAAACCCTAATTTTTTTTTGTTTGCACATAAATGTTGCCTTTATGTATGTTTCTATTTTAAACAAAACTGCAATGGATCAATAGCCATAAGGTTTAACAGATTCCTAACAAGAAGTTTCACGTTCTGTGCTTTTATCCAAAATTCCCACTCTAAGTACATCCAAAAAAGATGCACATCAGACAAGTTTCCTGGACCAGAACTGCAGACCTGTATATTATCTAAAGTTAGATCATCACACTACACTACACAGATTTTGTCATCGTCTCACTCCTCCTTTTCTGAGGTAGCAAAACCATTATTCAAAATCTAAACTGTTAGTAGGCAAATTCTGGAATTTACATCCAATACCATAATTCAGTTCTTCTTTGTGTAGCTTCAGAAATTTGCCTCGAGAAAATGTGGGCTTAGGAAAATGTGAGGATATTGACTGTGTAGGATCTTCAGTCTCAAATGTTGATCCTCAAGCAGGTTAGTTGCCCATTCCTTTAGAGGTCATGGAAGCCTTGTGGACTTGTATTATTTACTCAGCTAATGTAAATTGAAATATTTTATTCAATATGTCTGAAAATATCTGATCAAGGTGAAATGTGTCACAAATTGATACAAAAGGATGTCAGTGGATAAGAAGAAAGAGAAACTCAGCTGAACAACATACTAATTCAAGTTCTTCAATGAAAACTACATTTAAACTGAAACTGTCTGGAGTGATATTACTGCTGCAGATCATTAACACATTCCATTTTGTCAGTAAAATAGAATCTTCCCCTGATTTTCACATTTCTTCCATACCTCTCAAGCCTGGGTGTTGCTTTTCCCTTCCCAATGTTGCCCAAGGCCACCCTCAACACAAGCAGGTTGTTCTATCTTTCTAAGCAAGTACAAATTTTGAGCTGTCAAGGCGGCTTCTGCCCACTTCTTCAGCTGACAATCCTTCAGCTACGATTCAACTTCCAGCAGATGAACTCAGGTTTGCCTGGAACCTACCTCCCAATTTATACTATCTGCTTTGGGTTTAAAAATAAAATGCAGAGTTTGAGGTAAAGTTTTCAGAAGGGATCTGTACAGCAGGACAGCTGATGCTGCCATCGTTAGTCCTCATGTGACAGTTTGTGCCTCACTCAGCCTTAGTTCATTTTCTTCCACAAAGCTGCACCTAACAATTACTTTTGGTGTCTGTTGCAGAGCTGTCAGCTCTGCATCAGCTGTCAGGAGGCTGAATTTCACTCTGTCTGTGTCTCATCCCCATGCCCCTGACTGACAGGCGTCCTGCAGTGTGTGCATCTGACTGCCCCAGTGTGCTGCCAACCTGCTTCTCCCCCAGATCAGGCTCACACCCTGGGGGCTTTAAGCTGCTTGGTGATGGAAAAATGCAGGTTGCAGTGAGGGCCAGCAGTGCAGAGAGGGATGGAACAGCACAAGCTGCTGACAGAGGATATTTTCCTAGATCCTAGATCCCTGGGTATCAGCTTCTCTTTCCTCCCTGTGGCACTCCTTGCTACCTCAGCTCTGTGAATCAGGTGCAGTGATCTCATCTTTGTCCCTCCAAGCACTGCCAGGACTAAGCACCCAGCCACGCCACCCTCTCTGCATTATCTTGGAGCTTTATGTCATAGTGACAAAATATCATATATTTTGTAGAGCTCAAGACAGCTTTTAAAAAGATACAGTATTAAATGTGTGATGATACCACAATGAAGAGTACACGCTAAGTAGCTATTTGCAGCATAGTCCAATGCTTTGAAAAACACTGCTTTTGTCTTTTAGATGAAGCACACTTCTTTTGCAGCTTGCAGGAAATAGGTGTGGGTTCTAAGCACTTGTTTGCACTAAAAATCTTCAGTGTCAAGTCTAGCTGCATGCATAAAAACCCCCACAAATTTTTTGACAGTCCGAATTGACCCTGCTGAGCCATGTTACCTGTGTGACTGAAATGACTCCTGGCTGACTCTAAAAATGTGTGCTGCTGTCTATTTTTAACAAGCAGGTTTCATTTGGCTGCCAACCAGCCTCAAGTAAGATATTAACAGGGAGAAAAAAATAAAGTGCCACATGACAATGCTGCAAGCCTGTCCTCCTTGGTTTATATATACTACAATCTAGTCAAGATGAAAAAAGGTTGTTTTTTATTTTCTCTTTATATATCAGTGTGCATATGCACACATGCACACATACATTGCAGTTTCTTTTAAGGCTGTAAAATATCAGATTATTTCTGCACATTGGTCGTTAAGTACCTAAAATGAGAAAAATGGTAAGACAAATTTGTCTTTCACAGCACTAGTGAATTAAAAGACACAGGAAGATCTTTCTCTAACCCCTGAAATATCTTTGCTTTATTCTACACTAACATTGAAATTATTGTCTCCCAAAAGCGGCTCAGCTGTTATAAGAGACATAATTCTGTATCTGCGGATATAATTTTGAAGTAATTATTTCAGAAGTTGTTTGAAATTACAGGAGAGGGCCCATTTTCAGCATTTAGTTACATATGCTCAAGATTTTTCTAACAAGACAATGACAGCTGCAATAAAAATCATGCTGGTGCCAAACGCTGTCATTGTTTGATTTCTTTTTCTTTTCATCTCTTTCAACTGAAAAAAGTAAGGCTAAAGTTGTGGGAAACACCTTTTTCTGGTGTGTATGATGGGTGTGCAAATTGCCTCTCTTCCTTTAATCACATTTTCGTCTCTCTTTTAAATGTGATGGGAGAAACCTTAAAACAACTGATGGACAGGGAGACATCAACTTACTATTTTTTTCACAGTTAAACAAGATTCACATATGACTTCATCTCACAAATTCTGTAGGGCATCAGGGGTGGAGACAGTTCATGAGACAAGTCAGGGCTAGGCAGGTGTGATCCAATCATGTAAACAATGAGTTTGCCACCCTGAGGGCAGGACAACCATGTCAGCTGCAGTCCTCTGACTCTGGTACAAGAGAGTCAAAAGCTGAAAAGTCTCAGCAGTTCCCTTGAATAGCAGGGAACTCTCAGCAATCCCTGGGTGGGTTAGCAAAAGAACATGAAGCTGCTGAGCAACCAACACTTGATCTACACTGGAATCATACTTATCTATAATTGAATAGCTGTTTAATTACCTTCACCTTAAAGAAAATGGGTGCAATGGAAAATGCTCTAATCCCTCCAGGAATGTGTCTGGAGTTTTGGAATAAAAATCCAAACCACCTAACATACAACCAGCTTGTAGCAGAACTTTGGTGAATACAACTGTCTTGCTGTGAACTGGTGCTTTTCTGATCAGCTGAGCTACTGTGGACAGGGAGATGGAAGTGTTTTTCAGGCCATGCCCCTTTCCTAGCTCTTGCTCATCTCAATACCTGGCTTTTAGAGTGCTCTGCACAGGTGTTATTATCTCATTTTTGGACAAGGGGAAAGCAAGGCATGGGTCAGCAGAAGCAAAGGTCGGCAATGGGCCTTCTCCATGCTCACTGTGCAGCTGAGAGTCTGGCTTGCTCACATGCAGACAGGCTTGTGAGACCAAAAAACTTGTCTATTTTTTTCTAGTTGTGGTAATATGGGCCTTTAAAGCTCACTTATTACTATTACCAGATTTAAATAATAAACTCTGAAGCTCTGATGCTGTGGTGCCCAGGGCTACTGTGTCAGATGGATCTGGAACAGCACCAGAGGGAACAGAAAAGCAGGGCAAAACAAAGTGAATAGAGAAAATGGTTTCTTTTTCTGGAAAGAAAAAACCCTCACACCAGCTTGAATGACTTTACTTTCAAGCTGGCCAATTAAAACAAACAAACAAAAAATCTTACCGTTTACTGAATACTCTAAGCGTAAAGAGTCGCAGTCCTCCGTTTTGACAAGTTAGGAAGAAAAACACTGCTTCCAGATCTATTCAGTATCTCCTCTCTTGACATGTGGGACACTCTGTCCAAAATGGTTGTGAAAGGATTCATAGGCAGAAGTTGTGGGTGAAAGATGTGACTTCCAGTGAAGGTCTTCTGAGAGCAAACCTGCAACAGCAGCACTTCCCTGGGGCTCTGCAACTGCCATCCCACACAGCAACCCTGAACACCAAGCCCCATGGGACCAATAACTCACCAATTCCAGGAATCCAGGGCACCAGGCACCCCAGGCCACAGCCAGAACGGGGCTGCCAGGCACCATCATGAACCACCAAGGGCTAGGGCAAGACTGAAGAAAACAAAACAGAAAGTAGGAACACAATCTGACAGGCTTGTTAATCAATCAGCATCACTCACTATCTGTGTGGGTCTTCACTTTGCATGGTATTGCATTGCTTATTAAAGGGGATAAGAAGAGGGAAGCATTGCAGCAAGACTTGCAGCTTATTCGAATTTCAGGAATGACTTGCATTTGGGAACTACCATTAGATTTTTACCTCCAATAAGAGCCACTCAAGTTGTCAGGAGTGAAGTGGTTGCTCTGAAATGCTAAATGAATAGTAGGTGATAGGTTTATTTAGAGAAAGTCCAACCATTGATCAGGAAAGAAACTACTAGGTGAAATTCTGAGCTGACCAGAAAAACTCATTCTCAAGATTCCCTAGTGCCACTGCTCCTTTCCTTCCTGATCTTGGCTTCTGGATTTTTGCTTTAGCTCTCTTCAGTACAGAAAGAGAAGAATTTCTGTCCAGCAGCCTCCAGAGTGGAGGACTTGGCCTTTCCCCAAACTGAAGAGATGTGTCTAAACTTTAGCACCAGTCACTGGAAGGCCTTTGTATTTGGAATTAAGACAATCCTTAAGTGAAAAGGGGATAGGAAAACTGACATTCTATAACCTCTCAGCCTCCCACCACCGGAGCCCCAGAAAAGGACAGTGTCCTTCTCTTTGCTTCCAGAGGAAAATGCCCCCCAGAAACTCTGGTTTGTGCTTTAGCGGTGGTTTTGTTCATGCTGGGTGACTTAAATACTTTGCTACAAATAACAGAGAAAAAGGATTTCAAACCGCAACTCAGGTATCAAGCTTGTATTTCCTCTGCCATCAATCTACCACAGACCCTTCTTAATTATAATTTTGTCTGAAGTTCCAAGTAAGACTGAGACTACAGTAAACTATTTTTTCAGGGTCCATTATCTCTTCAGCTTCTCACCAAGCTGTGGCTTTTAGAGAATAGGCTTTTGTCATGGGTTACAGTGCAAAATGTAACCAAAGGTGTGTTATTCTATCACCATCTGGAACTGGAATGAAGGGAAGTGATGCAATCTTGTGTTGATAAGCCAGCTGATAAGAAACCAGGACAGTTTCCTTATCTCTCCCACAACCCACCCTCCCTTCAGGGAGTGGTTTTCTGCTGATGGGCCATTGAGTCCACTGATAAGCTTACATCATCCCAATGGAAAATGCTCCATCCAGGGGGAGGTGCCAAGCCCCTCTACCTGGATAAAAACCAGAGAACTGGGGCACTACGCTGCCTTTCTTCACTGGACTCTCAGAGGAAGACCAGGCTTATCTAGTACCACTAGACTACTGCCAACACCCTGACCAACAGGATATCAGGTTGTATTCTGACTTTGTCAGTGGCTTTCTTTCTTTTCTTCCTATTTCTTAATAACTTGTATTTCTGACTTGGAGACTTTCACTGGTTTTGCTCTCAAACCAGTACAGCTTTAGAGAATTTGGCCTTTTAGAACAGGCTGCCCAGGGAAGTGGTAGAATCACCATCTCTGGAATTGTTAAAAAAACATGTAGATGTGGTGCTTAGGGACATGGTGGACATGGCAGCATCAGGTTAATTGTTGAATTATCTTAGACGTCCTGTTGAACTTTAATGATCCCCTGAATAAATGCAGTGGTTTACAATAGAAAATTGAAAGAATGAGGAACTTTGTGAAAGCACAAGGAAAAATTTGAAATGTCTGTGCAACTTTAAAATGGCAAGTGAAGGAGAATGCAGGAATAAAACATGGAAAATCAGCTAGCTGATGCAAACATCTCACAAGGCTGCCTAGCTAACATACACTGGAAGAGGTAATCTATAGCATATGCCAAAATTTCCTAATCTCGGTCTGGCTCCACAATACTAGTCCTATTTAAAGATTGCAAAATTAGAATAGACCAGAGTGATTTTTTAGTCTGATACTCCATTCAAGAGAGACTTGAACATTCCCCTACATTAATTCTTGATACAAATCCAAGAGTC
Source organism: Anthoscopus minutus (assembly GCA_013399455.1). Classification (NCBI taxonomy): domain Eukaryota; kingdom Metazoa; phylum Chordata; class Aves; order Passeriformes; family Paridae; genus Anthoscopus; species Anthoscopus minutus. Next base: position 11,418 of record VWYI01026209.1, on the reverse strand, counting down.
AATTTAGCTAGTCCATTAGTTTTCAACCTTTTACAATTTGCACACCTTTAAACTTTCCAATAAATTTGAAGATGCTATGTTCAGACTGAAAGGCAACATTCACATCTGAGTTACCTAAGATCCCTTCACATTCACTTCTGCACCACCAAGTGTTTACAAACACATTTAAAAATTACATAAATATATATATACTTCAAAAATCATCCAATCTTAATTTAAAATAAATTAAATGAACATTTTAAGTTGAGGAAGTAGGAGTCCCTCAAAATGCTGTTTAGGAAATTACCCTCATAGATAAAAAGCTCTCCTTTTCTCATGTGCATTCCTCTGGTTGAGTCTTCCAGACAGTATATGCTGTGTCTGTATGCCAGCTAGGCTGAAAAGCCCTCCATTACTGTGCTCCTCTCCTGATGTGGACTCTCAGAGTGATTGCATTGCCCTTTTGCCTTCCCTTTGATAAGTTAAATGGATTAAGCTTCCCCCAGCCACACTACAGGGCATATTTCCCCACCCATTAATCATTCCCCATTATAATGTAAACAAAACCAAAATGTATTCGACGCTTTCTTCGTATTTCTCTGTTCATACTTATGTTACTGTCGGGTTTAAAATACAATTTTATCTGACTAAGTTATAGATCATTAAGCTGAAAAAAAGTTTGCCCGTTACTGCTGTTTTACCATCTTGCCCCATCTTGTCTCATTAGCAGGAACTGATTGAGCATGAAGGTGTTCTCTGGCTGTCAGTAGATAAAGTAGGTGCTCTTGGCTTTCATCTGTTCTGAATTCTCCTTGTCTCATTATCTTCACAAGGTCAGATTCTTTGACACCAGGACTGCTTGCTTAGCACTCCATTCTGGTAATTACTCGCCTGGCAACCTTAACCATAAGTAGATTGCATGTATATGGCAGCAATGAAAGTATCAGCATAGAGGCCAACAGCCATATATCCATATAACACAAATACCATTAGAAATGTGTTCATTCTACTGATGTAATTGCTCTGCTTCTGTATTATCATACTGCTGCAAGCACGATGTACACATTAAAATGCATGGTGTATATTACAGCACTGAAACTGAAGTTGCAATTCAGTGCAATTTAGGACTAATCTCATAGCTTTTTTTTCCACAAAACTCACAAATGGTTTATATGGAATTTATATTCTATTCTATTCTAGTTTATATTATATTCTAATTGATAAACATCTTCTCTGAATCTTCTTTTACCTTCTTTTAGAAAGACATAATCAACTCCTGAAATTATGAAGTTGGTAGACTTTGGGAAAGTCTGGATGATGACAGCCACTACTGATGCAAAGACTATCCTCAAAACAGTGCACAGTCTTCTACAAAATAAATGCATTTCCTTTGATCTATTTATTGCAAGAAAGCAAAAAATGCATCCTGCGATGAATGCCTCATACAGCTCTCCTTTTTATTCCATTTTACATTCACAAAATTACTTCCTCTACAACAAATCTTATTTACACAGTTCATCAATAATAGTCAAATTGTATTTGAGTAACTGACTTCTGCAAAGTTGTAACAATAATATATATGTTGTTTATGTTCCAAGAAAATCCCTGAAGAGTATAAAAATGTGAATGCCTCACATTTTGGCAGAATGCCGAAGCAAAAATCCCTTCATACCACTGCAGTTCAAACTCATTTATATCAGATTTAAACACGCTTCTTTTGTTAATGTAGTTCATCATCTGATCACCTCATTCTTCTTAATATGTCAGCGATATTCAGATTTACGACAAAGCTTTCAAATCACCTATTCAATGTAATTTCAAAGGTGGTGAAGTATCTAAATAAAAATCTGTCCATAAGGCACTGGGGGTAAGTATCACGTTGTACTTGCATTGTGCAATTATTGATGATGGTCACATCATCCACATTTCACAGATGGAAAAACTGATGCCCTGAGAAATTAGATGAGTTGGCACTAATTGTACAGCAAGTTAGAAATAAAAATTAGATTTCCTAGTTTCATAATCTCCTCAGTCTAGCCTTTTTGATTTTAACCCCTCTAACAGCCACAGTCCCACACTCAAGTGCAAACCCACAGACACGTTTTTTTCTATCAGGAGCCCTTGGTTTGCTTCCAAATGTCTCCACAGATCACAGCCTTGCCTCTAGGTTCAGAGCATCTCCTACCATCCTCTTCCCTGCTTACCACCAGCAGTCACAGAAAATCCATCCTCACCTTGTACCTGTCTTCAGTAATGAGGATCCTTCTCCAAACAGAAGTCATGACCTCTTTTCACTCAATTCAAAAGCCCATTTAAAAGCAGCTGAGAACAACCTCCCAAACTACCTCACAGAAATCCAGGTTCTATTCTTTGTGACCTTCAGACGCATGAAAGCTTTCTAAATGAGGCTCTGCTTTATTTACCAATATGGAGGTACCAATCTCTTAGTTCTCAATATATACAGGCTTTAGTTTTGTCATGTCTCTCTACCCTTATTTTGGAAATCTCTGCCAATTGTCTTTAGCACAATGAGAATCGGAATCAGCCTTAGCACCTTAAGCTCCAGCTGCCTTTCTGAGAACAACTTTTTTACCAGATGTAAGAAGGTGTTCTTTGGAACATGGTCTGTCTGAGGGCAATATGAATCCTGACATACCCAGAATCTGGTCCAGCCTTTGATGCCTTTTACTGGATGCACAGGTGCCACAAAGCACAGGTTCATATGACAGAGAACACAGTCTTTTGTCTTGGACTGAAAATGTGTAAGTGTCCATCACATACTCACAGAGATACTAACATATTTGAGGATATTTTTTTTTTACCTTGTACCTTTCCATGCAGCTTTTAATATCAAATAGGGAAGTTTGAATTTAATCAGACAGAGGAGAATATATTATTATCATCAAAACGTAATACTAAAAAGATGAAAATTCTTATACAGGAATGTTTGGTGAACAAATTGATTGTGAGAGGGGAAAACAGTTTTTTTTATTTCAGCAGAACTGGATTGTATTCGATGCAATTGAATATTCATCAATTAAGTGCAGAAGCCTCAATCCACTGGTTTGCTAAAACTGGCCAAAGGGCCAGAGTATTATCACAGAATCCCAGGCATTTGCTCAGCCTCTCACAGTATGCAGTTCACAGAAGCTAATAAACAAGCAATGAAACAAAAGCCGTGTGTGTATCTCTACATTTATCATCTTAGCTCCAAAATCACCTCCATGGTGCAGAAAACAAGGTATAATATGTTCACAATCTCCTGGCATATGATCCAATTTCCCATGGACCCTAAGGACATCACCTTCTGTGCTCCAACTCCTCTGGAGATTAGCTAGTGTAAATCCTTCCTCTTCCCCACATCTTTGAACTCAGAAGGACTTCTGAATCCTTAATTCAGTCAGGAAGGAGTTTTGGTCTTGCTCACAAAAGATTATCACCTATTTTCTTCTGTCTTGGAAAACTGGTGCCTTGGGCACATGCTTTTTCAGTTAGTTTTGGGGTTTTTGCCACTGGCTGAACAAAGTCAGCCAGTTACTGCTTGGCAGTGCCTTAGGAAGTCTATTATCACATATTTGCCATCAGTCTAGGCAGCAGCCAAGTCTCAGCATGAAGATTTTTTTCTTCATTTAAACTTTACAAAAATATATACCTTTCTGGCATATGGCAGCCACAAGGGGGACAAATATATCTAGTGGTTTTTTGAGATTTTGAGGGATGGTGACCCTTAAGGAAACCCAAAAGCTGAGAAAAGTAACTAGGATTTAATCAGAATGTATTAGAAGGCCAAAGAGTGACTTATATTAGGAAGAGAAATTTGTCGGGAACTAAAAGAGGAAAACTAAGAGTGACAGCCAAGGATGAACATTTTAATAGCTGCAGTTTGGCTGAAGAGAAATAATGGGGGGAAAAAAGCAAGGGAATTTAATGATTAATATGTTGTACGGGACTGTGTCAAAGGCCTAAGAGAAGTCAAGACGTTCACATTTAATTCAGAGTCATGCAAGAATCTCTGCTAATAATTAATAAGATAATAAAATCTACTTTCTGCCTCTCAGTTATTTTAGCCCAGGCCATGTTTCAGCACTTTTCCTGAGTTACAATCTCTGAAGCAGTACTGCTCTCCACTTTGAGAAGTTCACAGTACCTCTTCAAACACAAACAAATTAAGAATTATAAATAAATCCAAAGAAAAAGCACAATTTGACAACATTAGCAACACAGCTTTTGCCTCATGTCTTCACACATTTTTAGGATATACAACTAACTGTCCAACCCAATTCTTATTTCCAAGGCAGGAAAAAAACCCCAAAAACTAGCTATGCTGGCAGATTCAGATTCATCAGCAAGTAATGGAATATCAGCAAATGAGGTCTTTGTTCCTAAGAAAAAATACATGTTTTTAACCTTTATGGATTTTGTATTAGCTAACACAAAAATTGTTGTCATAAAGAAGTCACAGTTTGCAGAGGAGGAAATATGTGATTAGGCCTCATGGAGGATTTGACACCTCCTGAGCTCCCTGATTAGCTCTTGTCTTCCATTCCCTTTTGGGAAGTTGAATCATTCACAGTTTCAGTACAGTGCTGAGTTTTAATGGCTCATTGGCCATTCAAGGAGAGAGAGACAAGTGCTGATGAACCTCAGAGTTGTAGTCCTAAATACCATCACAAGGTTTTCCATGAGAAAAATCTCTATGTTCGAATTGAGGGTTGTTTTCCCTAATCTGAAATGAAAACTGTAAACGTCAATGCTATGAGGGAAAATTATAAAAATAATATCAGAGGAAAAAAACCTATTTCAGTAAGGCATTTTTCTTTGAGATAAAGGGATAGCACTCTTTTCTCAGCCAAAGTTTTGGCTACTTCTAGGAAAGCCTAACATTCCAATGAGTTCTTCAATGTCAAACTCAACCCCAAACCAGAGAATATTAAGAGCTAAATTACTTGCAGGTCTTCTTCACCATTGCATCACAGGAAGGCTGGAACTGTGGAGACCATGATTTGTCCTCAGTCTGCTAAGAGAAACACCAGAACCTCTGTCCTCAATGAAAATTGTGTCCCAGAATCCTGCTGCAGAGACAAGATATGGATCCTGTCTAAACATATTTATCCCCGGATATTTAAACGCTATTCTTGCTCCCTTATCAGCTGTAGAAAGGTGAGTTGTTTGGGCTGCACTGATGTTGCAAAACCTGAATGCCCTGGGCTTGTCAATCTCCTAATGATCTGATCTGTAAGGTTCCTACAGTTCCTGGGAAGTCCAGACATCCACACAGCCTGTGCAAAAACCACTGACATCACTGAAAGCAAATTGTTTCCATGAAATCCTTCATGGATGTGAGATTTAAAGCAAAAGCTTGTTTTAACCAGAAATCTGCAGCAAGATATGCCCTCAAACTGCTGAAGTCAGTGGGGATTGTGCAACACACTCAACATCATGTTGATTTCAATGGAAGTTTCTCTTTGTCTACACTTCATTTTTATTGAGATAAAGACTGTATAAACCTTACCTATAGTGGTTAAAACCTAGCTCCTGTGAAGAATATCCATATTATCCTCACAAAACACCAAAGTTCCACTTAGGACACTTTGTCAGACATAAGTGATGCATGAGTCCTCTGGTGGCACTCTGCTCAAGGGTCAGCTCATCTCGCATAGCAGTGATGAAGTGTGGTCCTGTATCCCTAAGTTTAACCTAGAACTGCAGATCCAGCTATCTCAGCACATTCCTTAGATGCTGCCTCTGCAGCATGTTAAGAGTTTCCCACCAGTATTAAAACCATTGACCCAGCCCAGGTTGTTTTATTTCCTCATTTACTCAGGGAGAAAGACTGATATTTTTTTATTTTTGTGAAGGACGATGTATGACAAGCCTTACTGGGTCTTCTTCAATGTAAACAGGCAATAACTCTTAAGGTCAAACAAGTACAGATTCTCAGGAATGAATAATTAATAGGGATATACAAAATGTCAGAGCTCAAGTATCTAGGATTTGCTAAAACACAGACAAATTGAAATCTGACAAAAACAAATTGTGTTTAATAACCCTTAAAGACGTGATTCCTGAAGCATCCTGCAGTACTTGAGTCTTCTCCTGTCCAACTTCTTTCATCTTCATTTACACCCGACAAAGGCTATAGAAAATAATGTTTGAACTTTAAGTAATAAAATCAGTTATAAAATCACTTACTTTATCACACATTAAATGCTTTTGCCCACTCTTCCTTCTTTTTAACCTTCCTATTTTTAGCTACTGCACAGAACCACTCTCTGCCAAAGTAGCCCAGTGTCACAGGGGTCATGCTATGAAAGCACAAAAAGAAGGACTTTTTTTGCCTTCTGCTTTCCAAGGTGATATTCAACCATGTGACTATTGATGACACAACACTGACCTCCAGCTACCAAGCCAGACATGAGATAATATATAGTCTCTGGCTAATTCAGTTGGATGGATTACAGTTGACTCAGAACAAGGGCAGAGTGGGATTACATTATGGGAAATTCAAAAACTTGTATATAACTCTTGGCTTACACCTCTTATGTCCATCTTTAAACCTGTTATGCCAGCCTGATACATTGGTATCAGCCCAACTTTATCATCAGTCCATAAAAACTGAACTGCTTCTGAATTATGTCAATGCCAAATTTGTCTCACTGAAAGTGCAGAATCAGGCCATCTACTAATAATGAAATAAAGAGAGAACATTTCACTGTTGCTATTTATTCCACACTGACCTTCTGGAGATTTCTTGACCAGATTTATAGATCAATCCTCCAACTCAGAGCTCTGAAACCAGAATATCCCATGGAATTACACAATTGCAGGCAGTGGGCAGTCAAACTGGATATGTCCAAAGTAAAACTAATAATGAGAAATAATTGTTCAGAAGGGAGATAACACATGTGAAGTCTCCTGCTTTCAGATGGAGGAATAGGCCCCACACCACAAGGATGTCAAGTGCTGCAAAACTTACTCTTCAATGTGTGCAATTTACCATGGAAGTGCATTTAGGAACATGTTGTACACACTGCATTCAAGGAAAAGACATTTTGTCATGAACATCACTGAGCATATGCATGGGAAATCCTTGCAGTACTCATCAGTATTAACAAAAGAGTGAGTAATTACCCTAACACAGGATCATTCATAATATAGAAATATGCAGAACATTTGGAATGTCTAAGATGTTTCTCAGCACACAACATTGTTAGTTGATCAGCTGGGGTAATCCTACTGTATTTATCCCTTCCTTTCAGCAAAGTGGCACAAGTGACAGGACCAAACAGCACCCTGGATACCAAAATCTCTTCTTGCTGTGAACAGATACAGTTGGTCAGTCAAACAGCCAGCCAGTCAATCGATCCCATAAACAACGTATTTATATATATAGACAAAAGCAGCCTTAGACCTTGAACTGCAAAACTGGAGGCTCCCAGGCAGAAAGCTCAATGAATCCTTGGAGACTGGACAATGCATGGAGCAGTAGCTGTGGTATTCACTGTCCAACTTCTGCACTGTGGATTACAATTGCCCCTCAAAATGTTCCTGGGTGAATCTATTTTGGTTTAAAGACCAACCAAAAGTTGAGGAGACACTTAAAGAAGTCATAAAGGGTGAGGTCGATGGGCAGAATATTAACTTGTGGAGAACCTGCTTAAGAGCTCCATCGTGCTCTTTCAGGCAGACTCTGTACTGCACAAATAAAGCAAAGGCTCAAGTCCATGATCAGTCACTGTGTCAGCATGTTCCTTGGTGCAGTTTTGGTCTGTGCCCAACAGCAGCAGCCTGTGCTGCTCAGAGCACAGCATTTGCCAGGATGCATGCCCAGGCGGTGAGTTGAATATAGCCACCCCCTGTTTCAAGGGGGACAAGAATTCAGGCATGTGGAAGTGAATGTATTGTGTTGTGTGGCCTCACTGCCAGAAGCCTGTCCTGGACTATTTTTCAGCAGTAGCAAAGACATGGCTTAGTCAAGCTTTTGCCAAAAGATATGATTTTTTTCCACATCCTTCTGTTTGCCTTTGCATGTCAAATTGGCATGAGCTCCCACAATCTGCATCAGCTGTATGTGCAGTGGCAAGTCAGCTCCACCCCTCAGAGACTTCTCCATACCTAATCTGAAGCCCCAGCAGAATCCTCATCCTCAGGTTGCGACAAATAGTTCCAGCAGTTTCTCATTAGCTCCTCTCAGATAGGTGACACTTTAGACCAGTATTTCATGTTTAGCAGTTACACATTTTGGAAGAAAAAAAGTATTTCTTTCTTTTCTTGTTCAAGTTCTACTTTCATACCTTCTACACTTCTGATGCACAGTATTTATATACAGAGGAAATACAGAGAAAATATTTATATACAGAGTACCAATATACAGAGGAAATACAGTATTTTCTCTTTTTCTAGTAATTCAAAATTATATAGAAACTTGTGCTGCAAACTGAAAAATATTCATACTTGAGATAAATAACAAAAGTTTTTACTTTGCTTCATAGATTACACCATTTTGTTTTGCCTAGCTTAGGTAATCTTTTTTCACGTTGTATCCTGATTCATTATACTGATGTCCGGATAAAGAAAATGAACGTATTGGAACAAAGGTAAACTTTTTCCATGCTGATTCCAGCCAATGTGCTTTTACACAGTCACATTGGTCAGAGGTCTTGAAAGGCTGCTAAGTTTCAGATATGGATAAAACTTTGTTTCCAGATGTCAATGCAATATAAAGAAACCAAGTTTAACTTCTCTAAGTGACAAAAAGTCTCCAAGAAAAAGAATCAACTTCACAATAAATTTTGAGGGTTTTGCTATTTGTAAGTCTGGATGTTATTACTTCTATAAATATCCAGTCTTAGTTAAGTTCCTAGTCTCTGCAACATCCAATTATAAGAAGTTCTACAATCTGTTATCTATTATTACTATTGAACATTTCACCTCACAGATTCACAGAATAGATTCTGATTTTTTAAATCCATCTTACCTTTCTAAAATTACTGTCACCTCATTTATCACAGAAACTGTCAGTTTCTGCTCCGGGATAGGAGCAGCCACATTGTCGCCCCAAAGGCAGTCAGGTTTTGTGTGCCTCTCTCCTAAGCTATGAGGGCTTAAAGAATGCTTAGAGATGCAGAACACAGGATGAGTCTGGGATTTGAACCTTACTCAGCCTGAGTCATGGGCCGCGTTTGGGGATTAGCCAATTTCCAATTCCACTGGGATGGTTCTAATCACCCCCAGCCATGCCCAGGGGGCATGAGCATTTCTAAGGCAGAGGCAGCCCCGGGCTTCTGAGAGGAAGCTGGTAGAGCTAAGGAGTAGGAAGCCCTGGAGTTAGAGAGAGATCAAAGATTTGGATCTGAATGGGACCCAGGGAAGCCCCATGGGGGGAGTAGCATCAGAAACCAAGCTTACTTTCCCAAGTCAGGCCCTTCTCTCTGCTACTTGGAGGCATAGGTGTGCATAGAACTGCATGGCTTTAGGAAAACCTTCACAGCTTCCTTGCTGATTAAAGAGAAGGACAAAGATTGTTTGCATTTGGCCCTGCAGACAGAACATGACTTGTCTTCCTTCTTCTTGACTGTGACTTATAGTTGTCTGTTATATAATTTCATTTCAGTTTTTGCAAGACTTTTAACCCAACTTGATTTTCTGCACAGCAAGTGAAGCACCAAGGCTCAAGTGGTCCTACAGAAGCAGCAAACCTTAAAATCAAATTAAAATCCTAAGTATAGTTTATTCACTTTAACTAGTTATAACAGAACACATCCCTGTTTAGAAGTTTAAAGCCCTTCAAGATCTGGAAATGCCTGTTTCTTTATGAAAGAATTGTCTTCTGTTCACTAGAAGCAGCCTGGAAAGCTTCCAGACAGTAGCAAGAATTAGTGAGGAGGAAATATGTTATAAGAATGGGCCACAGATGTGAACATTCACTTCCCCACTTTGGTGAGCTGATCAGCTAAAGGCAGTTAGCAGTTTCCTGACCGGTGTTGTCTTAACATCTGCAGACCACAAATGCAGCTGCTTCCTATCTTCTCCATCCCATAGAACAACCGAGCTGCTGCTGCTGCTGTCTCCTACAAAAATCAGTCATCACCTAACGATGTAGTATCAATCACCTAAGTCTGAACAGAGTATTTAAGAACCAGTAACTGAAGTGTTGAAAAGATATTTGCCTAAAGCAGCTTTAATTGAATGTTTTGACAGTTAAATTTTATATTGAAGTCACTCATTCACCGTTGATATGCTAAACCAGAAGGAACATCATCACCTGTAAGAGTGCAAGTAGACAGATGACCCAAGAGTGTTTGCTTCGGGGAGGCTGATGAACCACTTTTTAAATTACTATTAGAACTAAATTATCAGTAAGCAGAAAAGCATCTGAATCACACAGACACTTTTCACAGTTCCTGGAAGGCATTATACTACTGCTGCCTGTCTTCATAGTAATGTCAGCCCTATGCGTAAAGGGGGTAGTGAGAGATCTGTTTCCTGGCTCAGAGCACATACAGTACAATACCATATGCTCCCATCAGAAGGAACCGTGGGTGCTCACAACTAATCAAGATCAATCTCTCAATTAGGCAGATCACAGGGTTCAAACACAAAGGAGAAGTGGTACACTCCCAGCAATACACTTATTCTCTTAGCCACGTTGTTTTTGCGTTGGATTATTGCTGAAAGGCTTAGGTGGAGGAAAAATGTGTTTCAAGGAGGAGGTGTCACAATATGCCATTTATAAACAGCGAGTTCTATTGCATCGTATACAATTTATAACGCATGCACGTGGACAGGTGCAGATACACGCAGGCGGCTTGGTCGGTGCTCTCAAAAGGCTGGATGCAAGCCAGCTCTAGTCTCAAAGCTGTTTAGACACAAACCAGTAATATACACAGCCTGTCACCAGGCCTTACTGACTTGAGCACAGAGCAATGTTAACACAGCTATATAGACCAGAAATGGCTCATGGCTGGCCAGATCAGAAGATGAGGAGACAAATCTCACATCTACACCCACACTCTAGAGGGAGCACCCATAGATTCCCCTTAACCCCCTGAACTTGTTAAAGAAGATGCCAATATCTGAGATACAGCCAGTGGAAGAGGGTATTTTCAATCTCAGACAGGATTTAAAATAAAGTCTTTGCTGTGGAGATAAATATCTGTATAAGTCTTATCTCCCTCTGAGGTGCATGGACATAAATATCTATATACGTCTTAGGTCTCTTTGAGGTTTGTCTTGAATTTTTACAATGTTCATAGACATGCTGATAGAAAAAAAAAATATCAGTGTTGCATGTCTTTCAAGCATATGGCACTCCTTAGAGCCAACAAGGCTTTTGTATGAAAGATGAATATGAAATCAGGGTAAGATTTTAGTATACCAAAGTAAATTTCCCCCAACACTGTCTACAACAAATAAAAAGAGAAAATAAAAGGTGGAAAA